>JAENPR010001277.1:0-179808 GCA_018135685.1 Themeda triandra | reverse complement strand
GCCGAAGCACATGGAGAAGGTGTCGGACGCGACGAGGCCAACGGCGGTGAGCGCGCTAGGCACGGACAACTTGGCCCTGTCATGTTTGACAGACTGAAGCAACAAACAACAAAAAGTCTGATAGACTGAAGCACGGACACGGTGCCGTACATTACTAGCTTGATGACGAGCAGTGGAGTGATGAAAATCAACTCTGATGGCTCCTTTTTTGCTACAGATGGTGAAGAAGGGTGGGGTTGCGTTATTAGGGAAGATCAGGGGAGCTGTGATCAGACCTGGTGCAGGAAAACATGATCATTTACTTTCAGCCTTCCACGCTGAACTGCTAGGCTGTGCAGCAGGTCTGAAGATGGCAGCCAAAATAGGAATTCCACATATCTGAAACTTCAGCTTATACCACTGAAATTCTTCTCAAAAGGAGAGAGATAGCCAACATCAAACATGAACAATGCAGTTTAAACAAAGGAGAGATATACACATGGGAAAATTTTCGTGCTGTGCATGTGTGGGAACATAATGTTCCTCTTGTACAACAGCTTTCTATCAGAATTAGCAGTTTCCACTAGTAGAGAACGGACTTTTAAACCTCGCAATTAGTCCCGGCCATTTTTTGGCCCGTGACAAAAGGTTCCTTTAGTCCCGGTTCAGGCCCCAAACCGGGACTAAATGCCACAAAGGCTCCTGCCGGCCTGCTGCACCGCCGGCGCAGTGTTGGGTATTTTAAACGCACACGGGAATAATCCGCAGCGCACGGATACCGATGTAGCTTTCACCGGGAGTATTCAAGGTATCGATTTTTCCACGGGAACGTGAAGTGTACTAATTAAGGTTCAAGGTCGCCCAAAGATAACTATATGTTTTTATGGAGAGATAGAGAGTGTTTTCCTATGAGTTCTCTAATGGATCTATGAATTAAGGTTACTTCAAGATTACTTATTTTGGGACATCAGAACACTAACCATAGAAATGGATGAGATGGGGGCTAGGAAGCTTTGACTACGGTCCTACAGACACCAATCCGAACGAGGCGGAATACGTCGGCCGTTAGGGCTGTCACTACCCTAGGGCTACCACAACAATCCGCAGAATTGGGTGCAATTCCAGGTAATCGTCAGACTAAGCACCACGCTTAATCTATTAATTACTACTCTAGCGTTATAAAGACTAGAGCACTTGATGCAAGCGAGAATCCAATAAACAACTTGAAAGTAAATGCTAGAAGTAAATAAAGAACTCGGGAATTAAGAATTGATGAACACGGAGAGTAGCCTGGAAGACGAACTAGATGCTTTGCAAAAGTACAATGTTGAGGAAGATCCGACGGACCCCGGCTCCTCCTCAAGCTCTCTCCTCTTCTCTCTCTCTATTTTCTAGATACAACTAGACGAACTAGAACTAGAACTAGATGAACTAGAGCTAGATCTAGATGAACTAGAGGACCCTCTTCTACTTGGATGGAGGATGAAACCCTAGCTTTTTGATCTCGTAGAAGAATAATGATGGGAAACCCTAGGGGGCGCCCTCCTTATATAGCCACAGGGTGGAGTAGCCCCTAAGGAATCGCCATGTCATCGATCCGCGTGAGGTGCCATGTCATCGATCCATGCGTGAGGTGCCATGTCATCAATCCGAGGGAGGCTGTCTCCTATTGGCTAGAAGGGCGCCACCTTAGCCTCTATGACGGTGGGCCCTCTTGCTTTGTCTCTATGTAAACATGACATGTGGGCCCTCCTCCTTTGTCTCTATGTAAACATGACATGTGGGCCCTTTTTGGCTCTTTCGAGATAACCCCCTATAGAAATAGACATTCACCAAAACTCGTGGAAATTTGTCACGTTAAACCCCTAAGTCTATGGTGATATTACAATTATGCCCTTTTTAGCTATTTATTGATGATTAAAAATAGGAATTAGCTGCCGTCAACAAACTCCCCCAAGCTTACCCTTTGCTCATCCACCGCAAGATAAACTGATAATGGATCGGGAGTTGCTACAATGCTTTCACGCCTCAAAAGTACACATGTGTTCAAACAAGAACTCTCTTCCGGATTAGAGTGGACTATTGGCTTCAAACTTACCCGTATTACCTTCCACCATGGGGCTTGTAGCCTTCACTTGGGTCTTGAGCGGTTGAAAGACAGAACGAGTCAAGTCAAGCACTATGTCTCTAGCTCTTTGCTCAACCTTCATTCCGGAGTTTTGGCAAGTTTTTCAAATAAAACTCGAGAGATTCTGTGTATGACCTTTCAAGTCTCTCCTTTGTGGTATTTCTAGATCCTTACCAAGGCATTGATGGTGTATGCCTTCTCTCTTCTCTCAAAATATGTGGTATTTTGGCATAAGGCATAGTAACATGGTGCCTTCACTCTCTCACCCTACCTCTAATAGGCTTATGTGGAGTTTGTAGGTGGAAGCTTATACTTATGTTGCATAATCAAACCATGGATCGAAGAAAGCTTGGACATACAATCAAATCAAGATGTGCATGTGTGTGGTCCTATATATAGGTTAAGTGGGTATATGGTGATAGTGGCAAATGGTGATGATAGATGTAAGTAGAAACGAAGGGGGAAAAGGGATGATGATGGTGAACACCTAACTTGTACTTTTGCTCCTTGAAGAAATTCATACCTCCCTTGAACTATGAAGAATTTGGGAGAACTTGGACTGCATACCTTGCTTGAACTATGAAGAATTTGGGAGAACTTGGAACTTTGAAATCTCTCTATGTTAGGACATTCTGTTCTCTTGCTATTCTTTCTCTTTTTTTCTCTCTCTTTTTTTCTCTTGTTTTTCTCTTTTTTCTCTCTCTTTTTTTTTTTTTTTGATGAAGCACCTTGGTCTCTTCTTTGAAAATATTGATGGATGTATTAGCAAACACATACTTGGAGCTTTAATGGATAACAAAAGGGCTAGCAATGGATGAAGGGATATTTTTTATGCTCACTCCCAATGTAGGAGTAGAACAATTTTGGGATGTGTCTAAATGGATGAATATGGTGGCGCGTACTTCCGGGGTAGAAGTAGCGAGGGTGCATGATGTACGTGTGTGTGATCTTGACTTTAAGCGTATGACGAGTTTCTAAGAGTCAACACAATCGACCACACTCAAAGCATAAGTAAGTATAAGTGCACTTCCTAGTCTAGCAAGCATGTATATATGGCTGTGGTAGGAATTCAAACTCTCGTCATACGGGGAACTCATCATGCAGCATTTTGAATTTTCAAAGATAAATTCTCGAACTCTAGTATCACTTAGAACAAGATAAGCAATGACTCGAGACCTTCCCATATCATACCCGTCAACTACCTAGACTTAGATCAAGCATTCGCTACCCACAAGTTTCAAAGTTCGAGCAAATCTTAGATCAAAAACAAGTGTGTCAAAACTTGGGAGAGTTCTAGGTTGAAAACAGGCACTTGAAAGGAATTACAGCGAGCAACTAATCATCATCTCCAAAGAGTTTATTCTAGGGATTTATTTTAGCAAGCAAAAACTTGTACACTCTTCTTTTATTTAACAAACTTAAACATTACACAAGACTAAATATATAAAGCAAGCAAATTTAAAATATATAAGAAAGTAACAAGAAATACTTAGCTAGATACAGGGGATGCTCTCCCCAAGCTGGATGTTGGCATAATCTCTCACTCTTGTGATTGATGTAGGTCTCCCTCTTCTCAAACTTAGCAAATCCTGCAGAACTCAAATAGACAACAAAACTCGTGGAGCATATTAAGGGTTAGGTAATCGAGCAAGAGTTGCCTAGAGCTTTGGTTGATTGAGTTTTAATGCGGGAATTCTATGAACTCAATAACATCGAGTTCCTCAACCGTGTTGATTTGTGGCTCAAGATACACTTTCAAGCGTTGGCCGTTTACTTTAGAAGTGTTTCCTACATCGTCTTGGATGGTAATGGCCCCCGTGGATTGAAGTGTCAATAACTTTGTACGGTCCATCCCACTTACTTCGCAATTTTCCATGTCCAAAGAGTTTAACTCTAGAATTGAATAGTAGAACCTTGTCTCCAGGCTTAAACTCCTTGTGCTTGATTCTCTTATCGTGCCATCTTTTTGTTCTCTCTTTATAGATCTTAGAACTATGGTAGGCCTTTTCTCTCCACTCTTCTAGCTCAGATAATTGCATCAGGCGATTCTTGCCAGCTAGGTGGAGATCCATGTTCCATTTCTTGATTGCCCAGTGAGCTTTGAACTCTAATTCTATAGGCAGATGACATGTCTTTCCATATACGAGTTGATACGGTGACATGCCTATGGGTGTCTTGTATGCAGTTCAGTAAGCCCAAAGTGCATCAGGGAGTTTGTCTTTCCATCCTTTACCCATTTCATCGACGGTCTTTTGCGAGAATATTCTTGATTTGTTTATTAGATGTTTTACGCGGCCGCTAGTTTGAGGATGGTAAGCCGTTGCAACATTGTGACGAATTCCATGATCCGCTAGGTACTTCCGGAAGAGTCTATCGATGAAGTGGGAACCTCCATCGCTTATGACTATCCGGGGTGTACCAAAGCGAGGAAAGATTACTTCGTGGAACATTCTTTTGGCATGTTTTGAATCGGCTTACGACGGGGCAATGCTTCTACCCATTTGGACACATAGTCCACAGACTACTAAAATGTACTCACAATTCTCGAGACATGGGGAATGGCCCCATGAAACCAATGCCCCAAACATCGAAGAGTTCAACTTGGAGATTGTTTGTGAGAGGCATTGCATTTCGTGAGTTGATATTCCCATGTTTTTGACATTGGTGGCATCTCCTGACAAACTCCTTTGTATCTTCATACATCGTTGGCCAGAAAAAACCACTTTGCCAGATCTTGGCATGTGTCCGGAATGCTCCATAGTGTCCTCCATATGGCGAGGAATGACATCTATCCATAATTTGAATATCCTTAGCCATAGGGACACATCTCCTCAACAATCCATCAGCACAGACTCGAAAAAGGTAAGGCTCATCCCAATAGTGAAAACGGCTATCATGTAGCAATTTTCTTTTGTTTGCACCAGGTGGGACATAGCCTTTCACTATAAAGTTCACGATGTCTGTGTACCATGGATCGGAGTCTTGTATTTTGAGGAGGGTGTCATCCCTTAGGTAGTCACCGATGGGAAGCTCATGTGTTTCCTTATGAAGCCTAGACAAGTGGTCGGCTACAGAATTTTCTACTCCCTTTCTATCTCGGATTTCTAAGTCAAACTCTTGGAGTAGAAGAATCCATCGAATTGGCCGAGGCTTAGCATCTTTCTTAGTGAGGAGGTACTTAAGAGCAAAAGCATGATCCGAATAGACAATTACCTTTGCCCCCACTAAGTAAGATCTAAACTTGTCTATAGCAAAGACAACAACCAATAGCTCTTTTTCGGTTGTAGCATAATTGAGTACATGGTCCGGACAAGGTTTTGCTAGCGTAGGATATGGCATAATGCTTCTTATCCTTGGTTTGGCCTAAAACGGCACCAACCACAAAGTCGCTAGCATCACACATGATCTCAAAAGGAAGCTCCCAATCAGTGGTTGGATGATTGGAGCTGAGATGAGTGCTTCTTTGAGGATTTGAAAAGATTCATGACACTCATCATCAAAGATGAAAGGTCCATCCTTAGCTAGGAGACTAGTCAAGGGTCTAGCGATTTGAGAGAAATTCTTTATAAATCGCCTATAGAACCCCGCATGTCCCAAGAAGCTACGGATTCCTTTCACATTTATGGGAGGTGGAAGTTTTTCAATAACTTCAATCTTTGCTCTATCCACTTCTATCCCACGCTCTGACACCTTGTGTCCTAGCACTATTCCTTCCCGAACCATAAAATGGCATTTTTCCCGGTTCGGGACTAAGTGCTTTTCTTCACACCGTTGTAAGACTTTGTCTAGATTCTCTAGACAATGATCAAAGTTTTGCCATAGACGGTAAAGTCATCCATGAACACCTCCATGATTTTCTCGATCATGTCCACGAAAAAATAGACATCATGCACCGTTGGAAAGAAGGCTGGAGCATTGCACAACCCGAACGACATTCGTCGGTATGCAAAAGTTCCATACGGGCATGTGAAAGTGGTCTTACTTTGGTCATCTGGGTGGATCGGGATTTGGTGGCATCCAGAATAACCATCAAGGAAACAATAGAAAGAGTGATTCGCAAGCCGTTCTAGCATTTCATCAATGAAGGGTAATGGGAAGTGATCTTTCTTTATAGCCTTGTTGAGTTTTCTATAATCAATGCACATATGCCACCCAGTGACCATTCGTTGAGGAATGAGTTCATTCTTCTCATTCTCAACAACTGTCATTCCTCCTTTCTTTGGCACTACTTGGACAGGACTAACCCACTCGCTATGTGGCACGGGATAAATAATCCCAGCATGTAGGAGTTTAAGGACCTCTTTCTTAACAACCTCTCGCATAGCGTTGTTAAGTCTACGTTGTGGCTCCCTTGAGGGTGTACAATTGGGATCAGTAGGGATACGATGCGTGCAAAGAGCGAAACTAATGCCCGTGAGGTCCTCAAGTGAGTAGCCAAAAGCTGATCTATGTCTTTCAAGAACAGTGACAAGTTGTTGTGTTTCATATTCAAAAAGCTTGACAGTGATGATTACTGGAGTGTTTGGGTTGTTATGAAGAAAGACATATTTAAGGCCAGGAGGAAGAGGTTTTAGCTCTATCGAAGGAGGTGGAGGTTGTTCATTTATGTCTAGCTCAATGGGCTCTGCCAACTCATCTTCTTCTTGAACAAAGTGTTCTGCATCGAAGAATGGTTGAGTCATCTCCTCTTGAGACACCACTAAGACCTCCTCAATAGGGTCTGGTTCAAGTTTGGATTCCACTATCGTGTTAATTGATCGATCAAGAGGAACAATAATAGTTGAATTCCCAACCTTGAAGTCTAATTGACCTCGTAATGGTTGTTCCTGTAGAAGTCTCATAATTGGTCTGCCAATCAAAAGAGGAATCTCTGGAATGTCAAAGATGTGAAAATCTAGACATATCCCAGAGTTCTTGATTCTGATAGGAACGGTCCTCACTACCCCATGACTTTCTAAAATAAATCCTGATGGATCTTGTAGAAGTTTTTGAGATGGGGTTAAGGACGTGTTAGGATAAAGAGTTTTAGCTAGCTCTTTTGAAATAATGTTTATCCCGACAGAGGGATTGTAGTGGACTCTTCTAGCGGACCCTCTAACTTGGCACAGAAGAATGGTGGATGGAAAAGTGATTCGAGCTACCTCGGGAGATAACTGCTTCTCTTAGCCATTCATAACTCATGATAGCTGAAAGGCTTTGAATATGTTCTATGGCCATCAATTCTTTCTGTGGATTAGATGGAGTGCTCCTTACTCGAGGTCTCACTTGAATTGGAAAATTTGAGGCATTTCAATAATCTTCAAAGAGATCTTCCTCGAATTCAAAGGGAAGCTCTAAAGGAGATGGTTCATCATCCTCTAGTTGAGCTTGCTTTCCCTTAATGGGAGGTTTTTCAACAACCACATCATTAGAAGAGGCAATTGGAATTGCTAATTCAGTTGTGATTCCCTCCTCTTCCGGTTCGGGGCTGGGCTCGACTTCTTTTTCTTCTACAGGAAACTCATAAAAAATGCCAGTGTAAGGGTGTTTCCAAGTATTCTCTCTAGGATGGCTTTCCATTCACTAACGAGTTTATGTGAAAATGAACCTCCCGAAGCAAGGTCGAGATGTAGAGCAGCTTCCTTGTTAAGACCATGATAAAAGTGATAGTGCAAGACATAGTCGGAGCAAGGCAAGGTTTGGACCGAGAATTGGTGAGGCTTGAGAATCTAGCCCAAGTGCTCCTAATGTCTCCTTCTCTTTTTGTTGGAATTTAAGAACTTCTATTCTAAGGTCGGCGACTTTATAAAGAGGAAGAAAGCAAGAGAAAACTTTTCTCGAAGTTCCTCCCAATTTCCATTTTCGCCTCTTACGAATGAGCATGCCATTTTTCGCTCTTCCCAAAAGTGAGAATGGAAACAATTTCCATTTAAGAGTCTCTTGTGTCATGCCGGCAATAGTCCGACAAGAACACAATTGCTCGAATTCCCTAAGGTGGGTGTATGGATCTTCATCTACTAACCCAGAGAAGGATAACTCCCAAAACATGTCTATGAAAGCAGGGTGAAGCTCATAGGCATCTGTAAGAATGGGGTCTGATGATGGTGGAGGCTCCAACAAGTCGCCCTTTGGAGCAAAGAATTTATAGATAGGAGTGAAATCCATGTTGTAAAGTGGTGGATGTTTGTGGTGAGGTGAGAAAGGTGGTAAAAGAAAAAGAAAAAGGATACACGGACGACTTGGCTCGAAACTAGCAACAGCTACCGTTCCCCGGCAACGGCGCCAGAAAGCTTGTTGGGTATTTTAAACGCACACAGAATAATCCGTAAAGCGCACGAGATACGTGTAGCTTTCACCCGGGAGTATTCCAAGGTATCGATTTTTCCACGGGGAACGTGAAGTGTACTAATTAAGGTTCAAGGTCGCCCAAAGATAACTATATGTTTTTATGGAGAGATAGAAAGTGTTTTCCTATGAGTTCTCTAATGGATCTATGAATCAAGGTTACTTCAAGATTACTTATTTTGGGACATCAGAACACTAACCACAGAAATGGTTGAGATGGGGGCTAGGAAGCTCTGACTACGGTCCTACAGACACCAATCCAAATGAGGTGGAATACGTCGACCGTTAGGGCTACCACAACAATCCGCAGAATTGGGTGCAATTCCAGGTAATCGCCAGACTAAGCACCACGCCTAATCTATTAATTACTACTCTAGCGTTATAAAGACTAGAGCACTTGATGCAAGCGAGAATCCAATAAATAACTTGAAAGTAAATGCTAGAAGTAAATAAAGAACTCGGAATTAAGAATTGATGAACCCGGAGAGTAGCCGGAAGACGAACTAGATCTTTTGCAAAAGTACAATGTTGAGGAAGATCCGGCGACCCGCTCCTCCTCCGCTCTCTCCTCTTCTCTCTCTCTATTTTCTAGATACAACTAGACGAACTAGAACTAGAACTAGATGAACTAGAGCTAGATCTAGATGAACTAGAGGGACCCTCTTCTACTTGGATGGAGGATGAAACCCTAGCTTTTGATCTGTAGAAGAATAATGATGGGAAACCCTAGGGGGGTGCCCTCCTTATATAGCCCTGGGTGGAGTAGCCCCTAAGGAATCGCCACGTCATCGATCCGCGTGATGCGCCATGTCATCGATCCGCGTGAGGTGCCATGTCATCAATCCAGGAGACTGTAAACATGACATGTGGGCCCTCCTTAGCCTCTATGACAGGTGGACCCTCTTGCTTTGTCTCTATGTAAACATGACATGTGGGCCCTCCTCCTTTGTCTCTATGTAAACATGACATGTGGGCCCTTTTTGGCTCTTTTCAGATAACCCCCTATAGAAATAGACATTCACCAAAACTTATGGAAATTTGTCAGTTAAACCCCTAAGTCTATGGTGATATTACAATTATGCCCTTTTTAGCTATTTATTGATGATTAAAAATAGGAGTTAACTACCGTCAACAGCAGGCTGGCGGTCAGTCCGGGACTTTTAGTCCCGGTTTGTGAGATTTATCCCGGTTGGTAATTTCAACCGGGACTATATTTCAGGCCTACAATCCCGGTTGGTAATTCCAACCTAGGGATAAAAATGCGGCTATAAATAGCCGAATTCTCTTCCACCGACACACACCTTTGCTATTTTGTTGCTCGGGCCGGGGGAGTTCTTCACCACCGTCGACTCTCTTGTTCTTCAAAAATGTTAGTCATCTTCATCTTCTAATCTTTCAATAATAACTTTAGAATAAGGATATATGGTTTTGTAGTTTTGGATTAAGAATAGGCTATTTTTGAAATATACTGATGATATATATATTTGTTTCTCATATACATTGCATGGTATATTTATAACTATGGTGGATTTAGTAGATTTTTACATCATTTCTCTTAACTTATTTGTATTTGTCATACATCAAGTTCTTGCTATTTTATATGAGTGTTTCTCTAAAATGTTTAGAAGTATTTTTCGAGGTTTTTGCATGGGTATGATGGTTTGCGATGAACTACCTTCCGCTCCAATATGGATCTTTGTTTCCTTGCATTTGTATCCATAAAAATATGCTATTTGTGGGATAAAGCCCTTCACATACAGATTGTGGTGTGCTTAGTTAGTGATGATGCTCACAACTGGTACTAGAAGAGTGTTTTTGAAGATCTATGCTACTCCAGACCTTGCGGTAGTTGAGTAAGCGGTTAATGCAATGAGATTATTCTGAGGACTTCCCAATAGGTGGAATGATCCATCCTATATGGGAAAGTTGTTGCATGGGCTGCTGCGGACTTAGTCGTGCAAAGTAAGCCATGAACATTCTCGTTGCTCGCTCGTCTGGCATCGTCTTGGAATAGACATAGTTTGTATCCTCCACCTCTAACATTCTTTGGCACTGTTTGACGTTTCTTAGTGCTAGAAGAGTGTTTTTGAGGTGGTTACTTATAAATATGTTTGTACACTTTGATTAAGGTCTTTGTTACCTTATATGTAATTTTCTTTTAATGTGTTTGTACACTTTGATGATGGGCTATGTAATTTTTGTAATCAACAATAATATTGTCTTACCTTTATAAGAGATGGCTGGACGTTCTTCTCTCCCTCCGCCGAAAGTTATAGGGGACTTCGGCCACGTAATGTGTAGTCCGGAACTTTTCAACCCAAATGTGTTGAACAATCGTTTTCCCACTATAGTAAGCAACCCTATTTGTTTCAAGAAAATAATGTGTGTTAGATATCATTTCAAAAAAAAATTCTGATATATATTCATATATGTGTTTCTTAAATGTATCGTAGGTAATTGACCCTATTGTTTGGATTAGGGAGGTACTAATCAATCATTTCGATGTTGAAGCATTGGATGTTGTGACCTTTCATCCAGTTGATCAGCCATTAAGATGGCAATGTCAGATTGGATTCTCCATCCTTCCACCTGTGGGTACAGATGTTGTACAAATCTTAGAGATGGGGCACAGGGGGCATGATAAGGCTTTTGCAGAAAGAGATTGTATAAAGTCATGCTTAAACAAGCTTGCTAATATTGGGTACATGATACCTACACTGTCCTCTATAATAATGAAAGCTGAAGATGAGGAATATTCATATGAGTTAGATTCGGGCAATGAGGACAGAGGGCATTTTGTCCTAGGTATTGTGCAACGAATGCTCAAAACAACCAAGATGATGTGGTAAAGTTGTTGTCAATCACATAATATCGACAAATTTTTTTAGTGTTATAAAATTTAGTTTTAACTTCCTTTTTTTATGACACTGACAGGATGAGGACAGTGACTTAACCTACACAGGGTGTAGTTTTGAAGCAATTGTTAACCAGGCAATGGATACATTGGGCTACGATTGGAAATTTATTGATGAATGGACAACACTCACTACCGAAGGATTCCAGGCAAAGCTGCATGTGACAATGAGGGCACAAGCCCCCTTGACTTCACCAGCATTAATAGTTGTTAGTACACCCTGTACTCAAAGTTGTGAAGCAACTGAAAGTGCATTACTTAATTTGTTGATCTAACTTAGTTTTGAGAGAGAAATATGCATCGAAGACATACACTCGTGGGATTTGGAAGTTCGACGAGACAATGAGTGACACGGTTGTTGATGTGATGAATATTGAGTTAACAAACTTGGAAATATTAGGTTTTTAATGACAATCTTTTTAGTATTCTTTTAGTGAGTATAAGAATTATTGGTTGCTCATATTTTGGTTTGGCAAAGATTGGCTAGCAACCAAACAAAGCCCTATAAGAATTAAATCATAATCTATAATTAAATAAAACCTACACAGAAAATGTCTACAAACAGGCCATATGATATTTTCTATGCATAGCTCATGTCATAAGAAAAATATTGGAACTTGAATCACTCAATTTGGACAAGAAATGAGTGAGATATGGATTAAACAAGACTATAATGATTTTACGGAAAACAATTTATTAAATCGAAAAAAAGCGCAGCAAACCAAATGGTGGCTCGCAGGAAAATTTGGAGCGCGCCAAAATTTTCCTTTTAATCCCGAATTGAGCTCCGAACCGGGATTAAATGTGAGCCATTTATCCAGGTTGATAGCCCAAACCGGGATTGAAAGGCCTTTTATCCTGCCGCCGCCCCTCCTGCCCGCCACTCGACTCACTTCGTACCACGCCGCCACCCCCTCCGCCGCCGACACTCCGCCTCCGACGTCCGACCCCGACGCCCGACGCCCGCCACATCCTCCTCCCGGACGGACACGCGCCTCCGACGCGACCCCGACGCGCGCCGGCAACCCCGACGCGCCTCCGACCCCTACGCGCCGCCGCCTCCAACCACCCCGACGCCCCTCCGGCCCCCGGCCCCGACCCCGACCCCGACCCCCGTCGCCTCCAACCACCCCAACGTGCCTCCCTCCCCGACGCGCCTCCGACCACCGACGCGCCACCGCCACCCAACCCCCGACGCCCGACCACGACCCCGACGCCTCCAACCACCCCACCGACGTGCCTCCCTCTCGACGCGCCTCCCGGACCCCAACGCGCGCCGCCGCCTCCAACCACCCCGGCGCCCCAACCCCGACTCCCGACGCCTCCAACCACCCCGATGCGCCTCCAACCCCGCCACCGGGTCAGCGCCGCCACCGGGCCACACCGCCGCCAAGAGCAGGGTATGGTTTCTTGTAATGAAAAATATGTTTTAGTATATAATGACACAATTGTTTTAGTATATTATCATGTTTTAGTATATAAGTTTAGTATAATATAATGTTTTAGTATATAAGTGTAGTACATTTTAATGAAAAATATGTTTTAGTATATAATGACACAATATGTTTTAGCCAAGAGCATTCTTGTTTGTAAAAATAACATTTTTAGTATTATATAATAAGTTTAACCAATTCTATATAAAAATAACATTTTCGGATCATTCTCATTGAATTAATTAGATAATTGTTGATACTTGTTAAAATATAGTTGTGTGGTTCTCTAATAGAACTTGTATGGTTCTCTAATAATACTATATAGTTGTGTTGGTACTTGTTTGTAACATAATTTCTTTTGATGAACATGTTTGTTTAATTAGATAGATGGTTGGACATGCGCTCCCTGAGCCAGAAGTCTTATGTTTCAGTGGCTACCTCGTATGTCGGGATTTCCCAAGTATAGAAACCATGCGAGGAATGAGTTCTGTACCTTGGAACCATCCGAACATTGTAAGGAAATTGACCCACTCATTTGGCTCAAACCACGCATGGAATGTATTTATATATGATTTTGTAATATACCACAGGTAATTGACCCACTCATTTGGCTCAAAGAGACACTATCATATTTTGGAGTTACAGAAGTGGATGCACAGACCAACACTGTTGATGATGGTCAAAGACTCCAATGTAGAATTCGCTTTCAAATTGCTCTTGGTCAAGGTCGTGGTCGCAGACTTGTACAAATCTCAGAGGTCAGAATAAAGAATCCCGATCGAGGTATTGTAGTCAAATATGTAGTTCAAGTATGTGTGAAGAGGCTCGAAAGGCTTGGGATTACCTTGCCTACTCTATCTTCTGTGAAGATGCAAGCTATAGAGCTCAACATGTATGACAAAGTTCCAGATTTGTGTGCACAGATGGCACGGACCCGTCCTAAGGTAATTCTAAGTCAAACTCGAAACTTATATTTACATTTGTTGTTATAATTTGTAAAGATATATATATCGGTTCTCATAACTCTATTTGTTAACAACATTGACAGGTACAGGAGTATGACATGACTTATGCGGCATGCAGTTTTGAAGCCATTCTAAACCAAGTCATTCATTCATTGGGTTATGAGTGCAAATATGATCTTGAAGACCCGATACTTACTACAAAAGGATATCAGGCAAAGGTGATTGTGACTAAGAGGGAAGAACCAACTCCAGCTAGAGTACCATTAACCGTTGTTAGTCGCCCCTGTCGTCGTAGTAGTGAGGCAACGGAGGGTGCACTGTTCAATACTCTGGAGTACATAGATGATGTTCTTGGATTAAAGATCGGTGATCTACACTTCACCGATTTCAAAGTGCGAGAGAGTCAAATCTCTATACCTCGCTTTGGGGATTAATTGGACAAGTGTGTAATTAACTTTGCGGTTGAGCATCAATTAGTTTATTGTAACACTTATCGCAAACTCTTAGTTTGGATTGCATGAACATATACTTTGTTGTATGGATTCATAATTATAATGTAATATACTATGTTATTACTTATTAGTTTATAATATGTGATTATTCGGGATATCTCACAGTAACCGATGTAATAAAGAAACTATAAAAGAAAAGAAAAGAAAAGAAAAAAAAGAAAAGAAAAATAAAAGAAAAGAAAACTGGGTGCGTAGAGCTGCTGGTCTCTAGCCTTCTTTAGTCCCGGTTGGGAGTCGAGACGGGACTAAAGGACCACTTTTAATCCCGGTTGTCCAACCGGGACCAAAAGGGCGACCTTTAGTCCCACTTGAGCAATCCCGGTTGGGAAACTGGGACAAAATGGGGTTTCCCAACTGGGACAAAAGGCCATTTCTCTACCAGTGTTCTCTATTGTCAGAACATAATGTTCCTCTACTGACTACTCTACAACGACAACCCAATGCTAAGCTTTTGCAGATACACAGATTGGCTATGGTTTTGTAGTTTCATCTGTGCCTGGCGGCCTGATCCTGTTCGAGTCCATGGCTATTGCATCTCCAAAAACTTTGCAGACTGCAGCGATCACCGATCGATCGACCTTCTGGCCTTCTTGGAATAGATCGCCCTTGTACATGGATGTATGTCATACGCGCAATGTTCTCAGCCTCTTGGCCAGCACCTCTGCATCGTCTTGCACCTCATCCACGAGTAGTGCTACCATCCTATCGATCAGTATCTCTGCATCCGCCGGCGTGCAGCTGACCTCTCGGACACGGCGGCGGCACAAGGCGATGGGCGGCGGCGGAGCAGGCCGGGGGAGGGCGAGCCGGCGGCGGTGCAGGCCGGGGAGAGGGCGGCACGGCGCAGGCCGTGGAGAGGGCGGCGGCGGCGCAGGCAGGGCGAGGGCGTGCCGGCGGCGCAGGGGGTGCAGTCCGGTGTTTTTTTTTTTTTTTGATTGATCGGAGGATGAGGGGAGGGGGCACGGGTGAGGACAAGTGATATTTGCACAATGACTAGAATGTTCTTTTTTAATAAAATCAATAATTTGTGAAAGCGATGACAGGCAATGGGAAGCGATTTCAAGTACCGTAAAAAGACTCTTTTTGTTTTTCCTAGATAATTTCATTCTTTAATAGGTTTATTTTATTGTAATTGTAAAAGTCAAAGACTATGATTCATAGGAAAAGCTGGGGATTCTGTAGCTCTAAGAATCTCCAAATCATTCGGCAAAGAGGCTAAGAATCTCCAAATAATGTGTCTTGTAAATCATATAATAGGCAGTACACGAGCTACATCCTTTGTTCTCAGCTCATTGCGAAAGTAAACCGCGTAATATATTACAGTTTGGTAATCATCCTTACCAGCAAAAAAGGATAAAGATGCATGAACGCTAATCGATCATCAGAATCTTCGTCAGCATCCGATTGCAAGTAGATATATATGGTAGGCAGTGTTGTGAACTACAGGGAGCAATGTTGTTAACAGGGCAGCGCTAGCACTGCTACAGTATTTTGTGCAATACCGCTAAGATATTGCATATATATCACCGCTATATATATATTATGAGATTTTTTTACCACGTTTGGAAACAACGCCAGCCCTCCATTCCACCAGATTTGATGGTTTAAAAACAGGAGGATTAGATGAGAGGAACTTAAGTTATGAATCGGAACTAAAAAACATGTGGACCCGGAACAGGTTTTTAATTAAATCTCAAGGGTAGAATAGTATTTTGACAATGCTGCTTCTCCAATTAAAATAGGAGCGGTTTCTCTGAATTGAAAGGATCTGCTTCTGCGAATGAAGAGCTGCGTATATCGGAACGTTCTTCATCCTCACATCATGGAAACAGGGCACGATGGTCGGCCGGTGGGAGCTCGCCGGCTGCTGAGACCGTGCACGGGATCCTTCCTGTAGTCGAGGTTGCAACGGCAAGGCACGGGAAGTGCAAGGGCGAGCCGACCAGAGGACCAGAGCCAACGGCGGCGGCTACGGTAGAGGTGCGACGCTGAGGCATCTTTCCGTCTGTGTATGCAGCGGCGGCGGCGGCCGGTACGAACGTGACGCGCGCCGGTGCCGGCGCTGCAATCCCAGGAGAAAGTTATGAATCTTGCGGATTCGCAGGAGAGACAACACAGCAACTAGGAAGCTAGGATCAATGGAGATGGCAAGCGCCGCAAGAACAACAGAAGAAGGTTTGTTGTACGTCACAATGGTGGCGTCTTGTGTAAAGTTTCCGAGAAAGCACGGCCCAGGCATGGCCCGGCCCGTCATGCATAATGCCCGTGCCTGGCACGGCCCGTCACGTGCCCGTGCCTGGGCCGCCAATCCGGCCCGTGGGCCGAGCACGGGCACGGCACGGAAAATGGGCCGGCACGAATTGGCCCGGTTATTTTCCACCGTTAGATGATCATTGATAAACCAGAGCCGTCAGATTCAAAGGATAAGTATATAAATACCATCTCTCGCTCTCCAAACCCTAAATTCCTCATTCTCATTCCCTCTCGGCCTCTCATTTCCTCAGCCTCAGGCAGTCACTCGCTCGCATGCATACTGAGTCTGCGAACCAAGCGAACCTGTGCATGCTCGCATGCGCCGCCGCGCGCGGTTGGGAGCAGCCACCACATCGGCGCATCCCCACGACGGCAGCAGCGCGTGCGTCATAGCAGCGAGGACGCTGGCGCAGCCACCGTGTTCCAGCGACGGCAGCAGCGCGGCACCCGCCGCAACGTCGAGGATGGGGGCGCATCCCCACTATGGCAACCACGGCGGCTTCAAGAGCATCCGCGATGGCAGCTAGGAGCGCTTCCGGGAGGCGTCGTTGCCAGCTAGGGCGCGTCCGCGACGGCGGCGTCCACGACGACGGCGTGGCTGCGGCGACCTCGGGCGGCACGGGCACGGCAGACCCGCGTGCCCATCGGCACGGCACGGCACGGCCGAGTCCCCGTAGTGCCGTGCCTGGGCTGAGGGTTGGGCACGGTGGTACTAACAGGCACGGCACGGCGGGCCGCCGTGCCGCATCGTGCCGTGCCTCGTCGTGCCGTGCCTCAGCGTGCCCGTGCTAGTGCCGTGCCCGCCGTGCCGCATCGTGCCATGCCTCAGCATGCCCGTGCTAGTGCCGTGCCGCATCGTGCCGTGCCTCGTCGTGTCGTGCCTCAGCGTGTGTTGGGGGATGGCCAAAGCCTAGGCACCTGGCGCCGGCCGAAAGGACCACATGATTCGGCATGCGCCCGTGAGATTCGGCTGGCAGCCCTAATGCCCAGCTAGACCCGGCGAAAGCTTCATTCGGCGTGCAGCTAGGGCGCCAGCCGGCGCGCGCCCGGGAGAGATTCGGCGGCGACGCCGAATCCTCCAGCGAACCCGTGCGTTCGGGTTCCTAACTATTGTCTAAGCTGTGTGCAGGTAGACGGCTGATCCGTGGCCCCTAAGGAGCTGCGCTGGGAAAAGCGGCGTGGGCACCTGATGACAAGTGGGGCTTAGGCGGTCGGCCGCTCAGGAGACAAGGCTTAGTGCTGCGAGCTTGACTGTTTAGCCCTTTGCCGGCTGTGCATAGGGCTTTCGGGGGCAAACCCTAAGGGCAAAATCGTCTTGTAAATGCCTACGGGCGACTATAAATATGCCCGGACGGTAACTGTGTAAAGGGATCGACTCTTGAGTAATACATTGATTTTCCACCACCGTGTGTTATTCGTGTGTCTATCGTCCTATTTCGTATTCGGGGTTCCAGTCTTTCGGCCTAGAACAACATTGGCGCCCACCGTGGGGCTTGCTCGCAACGGCCATGGCACCGAAGGGAAAGGGTAAGACCGGTCCTACCAGAGAGGCTTCTGCGTCTGCGGTAGTGCCGGAGGCCGGATTCCAACTCCAGCCGACAGGAGGTGCTTCGGCATCAGCGGTGAATACAGTGCCCGCAGGTACCGAAGCACCGGTCTTGCAACCAGCAGATCCGCCGGATCCCGAGGCGGGAGGCGGTGTCCATGATGCGGAAGTCGAAGACGAGGAAGAGGAGGAACCGCCAGCGGTCGAGGATACCGAAAACGCGAAGCTCCTCAGGGTCCTTGAGGAGCGATCGTCTAAGGTAGCAGAGCTCACAGCGGAGCAAAATCGCCTGGCCAGCATCGCTGCCGCAAGAAAGCGGGCATCGTCCACCCAGGCAGCTATCGATCAGGTAGCAGAAGAGGAAGCAAGGCTGCTGCATGAGATTCGAGCACAGGGAGAGCGGTTCCACCTCACCAAGGTACACCAAGGATGTAGTTTTCATTGGGAAAAGCGCGCGGCAAAGACCGAAGCTATAGACATGACATCTCCCTTGTCCATAGCGATACGGTGTCACCCTTGGCCCATCGGCTACAAACCAAAAATACCACGGTACAACGCAGGGTCTAACCCGAGGAAGTTCATTTCAAGCTATGAAGCTTCGGTCCATTCAACAGGAAGGAACGATGCTATTCTCGCCAAGTCCCTAATCATGGCGGTCGAAGATGTCGCGCATGATTGGTATATGTCTCTGAAGCCATTGTCCATCACTTCGTGGCAGCAGGCAAAGGCCGAGCTGTTAACCACCTTCCAGGGTTTCCAGACCGACAAGCAAACGACGTCGGATCTGATGAACCTATACCAGCCGGATGACGAACTGCTATCCAAATACCTGGAGAGAATCATTCAGCTAAAGGCACAGCTGCCGAATGTGTCGGATGACATCGTAATTGCGGCCGCAATAAAGGGCCTAAAAATCGGTCCGTGCGCCGAAGCTCTGTCTGGGGAACCCCCAACAACCATCAAGCAACTCTTCGACCAAATGCGAAGGTTCGCCAGATCAGAGGACGACTTGAACAAAAGAAAGGCTGCGCGTCACAGTTTCAAGCAAGCCGCGCCTAAAAGCACATCGCAGGCCCCGCCAAAGGCCAGTCAGCAGAGCAGTCCGGTTCATAATGTACAGCAGGATTCGGACGGACAGCCTAATGATACAGTGCAGCCAGGGTCTCAGCAAGGCAGGGGCTCTGGAGGTCAGAACCGCGGAGGTCGCGGAGGAGGCGGCAGAGGCCGTGGCAAAGGGCGCGGAAAGGGTAACCGAACCCCCTACTGCACGGTGTGTGGAGAAGACAAAGGCCACTTCACCAGAGATTGCAAGTACACCCAGCTCGCGAAGCAGCAGCGGGAGAAAGACGAATCTGCAAATTCAGCAGAAGCGCCGAAGCACGTATATCACACAGCCCCAGCCCCGGCATATCATCAGCCAGCATTTCAGGCCTATCAATCTCCGTACACTTGGTATCACCCGAATTACATACAGTTTCAGCAAGCCCAGCAGAACCGACAGCAGGTTGCCCCAGCGCCGGCTCAGCCTTCGCCCCCTCTGGAGAATCAGACCCAGCAGCAGCAGGCGCAGCCAGCACCAGAAAGTTCAAGTTCAAGGGAGCTGCAGCTAGTAAATTCGGTGGCACCGTTGAATATAATGTCGTCGAACGGTCATATTTATGCAATCACCGGGGGAACCAACCTGGATCATGAAAACAAGAGAGCCCACCGGGATTATGTCAGAAGAGTGCATTCGGTCTCGGTCAAGTCCCCAGTCGCTAGGCCTGCATGGAAAAACGAACCCATATCCTTCAGCGAGCAAGACATCCAGGTCCGGGATTACCCGCATTTTGACGCATTCGTCGCCACCGCCTATGTCGCGGGATACACACTGCACAACATACTCATTGACAATGGCAGTTCAGCTGATATTCTATTCACCAAGGCCTTTGACGGAATGAAGCTCAGCAGAAAAGATCTAGAGCCGGTCGGCAATGCCTTGTTTGGATTCGGCGGTCAGAGAATCGACGCTATCGCCAAGAAAACCCTCACCGTAGCTTTCAGCGAAGGTCAGAAGGTCAGGGCTGAGGAAATCACTTTCGACGTGGTCGACATTCCATATCCCTACACAGCCATATTCGGCCGCGGTATCATCAACAAGTTCGACATCATCATCAACCAGGGATACCTATGCATGAAAATGCCCTCCCCGGCCGGAATCATCGCAGTGCGCGGTGATCAGATAGCCGCCAGGAACATCGACAGCAAACCAATCCCGGGGTACAGCGCAGTCCACGAAGTCAAAGAGACGGTGCCCGATGAAAACCATGAGTTTCACCAGCATCAGAGAAAAGAACAAAGGGCAGCACCGTATGAAGACACAGTCCAGTTGCCGCTCAGCTCCGGGAGACCCGACGAACGTGTGCACATTGGATCCGGCCTTAGCGCCGAAGAAAGGGCCGAATTGCTGAAGTTCTTATTCGAGAATCGAGACGTGTTCGCGTGGTCAGCAAGGGATTTGCAAGGAGTAAATCGCGAATTGGCGCAGCACAGTTTGAATGTCGGCAAGCAAGCAAGGCCAAGGAAGCAGAAGCTAAGGAAAATGTCAGATGAAAGAGCGGCGGCAGCCGAAGCAGAAGTGCAAAGGCTGTTAGACGCCGGAGTCATCGAAAGGTCCAAGACCCCCGAATGGTTGGCTAACGTGGTGCTGGTAAAAAAGAAAAGCGGGAAATGGCGCATGTGCGTGGATTTCACGGATCTCAACAAGCACTGCCCGAAGGACCCGTACCCGTTACCACGCATCGACAAGCTGGTAGACATCGCGGCTGGGTGCGAAATGATGAGTCTCCTAGATCGTTTTCGGGGTATCACCAAATATGGATGAACCCGGAAGACGAAGAAAAGACAAGCTTCATCACACCCGCCGGAACGTTCGCTATCGCCGAGTGCCGGAGGGAGGGGCTCGCGGAACGCTGGACCTACTTTCTCACGCATGACAGATGAAGCCTTTCGGGAGCAGAAAAAAACAACCTCGTGGCCTATGTGGACGATTTGGTTGTCAAGAGCGACGAAAAGCAAACCCACATTGAGGACCTCAAAGAAACATTCGCCAGCCTTCGCGCCAGCGGACTGAAGCTCAACCCGGAGAAATGCATATTCGGCATACGTAAGGGAAAGCTGTTGGGGTGTCTGGTATCGGCAAGAGGCATCGAAGCCAACCCGAAAAGATCGCGGCCATTATGAACATGAAGCCGCCAAGCAAACAAGAAAGATGTGCAGAAACTCACAGGTCGTATCGCAGCCCTGAGCCGTTTTATCTCCAGGTCAGCCGAAAGAGGGCTGCCCTTCTTCAGGGTACTGCGGGAAGCTGACACATTCGACTGGGGCGCCGAATAGCAGCAAGCGTTTGAGGACCTAAGGCGTACTTGACCCAGCTCACCACGCTTTCGAAGCCCGAGCCGAATGCCGCGCTCATTCTGTACCTCGCAGCATCACCAGCCGCAGTCAGCGCGGTGCTCGTCCAGGAAAGGGAGCATGAGGGGAAGATGCATCAATTCCCAATATATTTCGTCTCCGAAGCACTGTCTGGGGCGAAGCTCAATTATTCCGATCTGGAGAAAATTGCCTACACTGTCGTCATGGCATCAAGGAAGCTGAAACACTACTTTCAGGCCCATGTCATTCGGGTCCTTTCCGCGCAGCCCTTGGAGGCCCCGTTCGGAGCGCCGCGTGGGCCGGATCGGGAAATGGGCCGCCGAGCCGAACCGGTATGCAATTCAATTCGGGCACAGGGCCGCAATCAAATCACAAGTTCTCGCAGACTTCATCGCAGATTGGACCCCAAGCGGGGACGATCCCACTGTGGAATTCTCGAGCCCGAATGGACCGCGCACCGCGATGGCTCCCGGTGCGGTCGGCGCGGGCATTTCGGCAATCTTAACACCGCCGTCGGGCCCGGTCATTCGCTACGCGGTGCGCTGCGGTTCCTATCCACCAATAATTCGGCGGAGTACGAGGCAGTTCTGCTGGCACTGAGAAAGCTGAGGGCCTTGGGGGTTCGTCGCTGCATTATCAAATCAGATTCGCAGGTGGTCGTGGGACACATTCAGAAGGACTACGTGGCCAAGGAGCCCGAGCTGGCTAAATACCTGTCCGTAAGGAGAATGGAGAAATTCTTTCTCGGCTTCACCCTGAGATACATTCCCAGGTCAGAAAACACAGAAGCTGATGAACTGGCCAAGGCAGCGGCTCAGGTTTCACCAATGCCGCCGGATGTATTCTACCAGGTCCTAACGGCCAAGGCAGTTAAAGAAGAAGAGGAGAACCCAGCCGTCATCCACGCTATCGCGAGCGATGATTGGAGATCCGAAATCTGGGCTTACCTTCAGGGGACCTATGAGCCAGCAAGCAAGAAAGATGAGCAGCGCATGGCGTCCAGGACAAAGCAATTCTCGATCGTCGGAGAAAGCATGTACAAGGAAGGGGTAGTCGCCCCGCTTCTTAAGTGCATCAGCCGAAACGAGGGGATTCAGCTGTTAACTGAGATACATTCGGGTTCGTGCGGAGCGCACAGAGGCCCGCACGAAATCGCCCACAGAGCCATGAGGCAAGGATTCTACTGGCCGACCGCGGTAGAAGACGCGAAGAGCATCACAAGGTCGTGTAGGGGCTGCCAAATGTTCGCCAAGAACCAGAATGCCCCGGCGAATCCAACCAAGCCGGTATACCCTACTTGGCCTCTGTAGCGATGGGGGTCAATATAGTGGGAGCTCTACCGCCGGCTCCAGGGAATCTGAAATACGCCGCGGTGGCCCTCGAATACTTCACCAAGTGGGTCGAGGCCAAGCCCTTGGCTAAGATAACCTCAGGTACACTAACCAACTTTGTATGACAGAGAATTGTTTGCAGATTCGGCGTACCTGCCTATATCACCGTCGACAACGGCAAGCAATTCGACTCAACCCACTTCCGGACATTCTGCGAAGAACTCGGAATCAAATTGTCCTTCGCATCGGTGAATCACCCCGCATCAAATGGAGCGGTCGAAAGGGCCAACGGCGACATCTTCGGCACCATCTCCAAAGCACTGGAAGATGCAAAGAAAGGGCGATGGGCCCAGGAGCTGGTAACAGCTGTCTGGGGCCACAACATCTCCAAGTCCAGGGCAACAGGATTCACACCGTTCGGTGTTGCTGTTCGGTGAGGAGGCAATCACCCCGAAGAGGTGAAGCTCGGCTCATTCCGAACCGAAATCTCTCCGACGAATCCGATCCGAGAGGATGGTGGAAGTTGAAGTCTCCGACAACGAAAGAGCCAGCGGCGCAAAACCTCGACGCCTACCATGCCGAAACTAAAAGCCGGAGGGACAAGAAGATCCTCGAAGAACTTCGCCCCGGGTGACATGGTGCTCATCGGGCGCCCGGACAAAGCGGGGGCAAGTTACAGCCACAATGGTATGGACCGTACATCATCGCACGGATGATCGAAACAGTGTTTTCACCCCGGTGACCGAAGATGGCTCCGAATCAACTCACACACTGAACGCGAGACAACCCGCGTCGCTTCTACCCCCGATTTGATGCTCCGGGAAAAGGAGTTGTAATTTTTCGTTTTTTCCTACTACATTCGGGCCGTAACGCCTAAAGACATTCCGGGCTCGTGCACTCTTTTTCCTCACTGAGGTTTTTTAATGAGGCATCCTTTGTAATAATCGCCACTGCATTCGAAGTTCTATTCGGCACCAAATTGTTGCTGCATTAAATGTTTCCACCGAAAACGGCCAAGCTGACGAGTTTGGCCATATATTCGGCATTCTCTCTCAAGGTTGCAAGCAACCTATCCAGCCAAAAACGGCCGCAAACTCCTTAAAATACGGGGGTTCACCGGTGTCCTCCACTCGGAAAGTGAGCAGGGCCCACCAAGAATGAAAGCCGCCAATCAGGCGCAATAATGACAAAGATATCTGTCAAGCTATTAATGCATAGTTAGGTCAATGCATTTACAACCCTTAGAGCATGAAAGTGTCTATATAAACACGGCTTTCCGCCCAGACTTCTCATATGTCGCAAAGCTTTGAGAAGTCCCATTCACAAACCAACGTGCCCGCAGAGACCTGTTAGCCAACCAGCTAAGAGTGGGAAGCATCAGGAAAGGGCGAATTCGGGGTGTTAGGAGAAAGACTACTTCCAAACCATCACCAATTGCATCTGGTTTCAGTGTTCCTGGCAAAGCCCATTCGACGTTCACCTGGCCCTCACTAACCACGAAACCAACCGCGCCAGGTGTCGCGTTCTGTTTTGCTCCACCAAGATTCGGCGGGCAATGCTTTCAGTACACCACATATCGAGCCTAGATGATGGTACAAAGAAGCGCTTCATCAATGGCTGTTTCAGGAACCTCCCCACCACCCACAGCACAATGCCCCTCGGAGGCCGCATTCTGGCCGGCACCTTGAGCCGCGGGGGTCTCACCAGGCGAAAGAAAAAGAGCATCCGGTGCTAGTTCCCCTAGCTCCATAGCAGCACACGCCGTCAAAGCACGACCCACCGGTCGACAGTGCGCGATTCGCTCGGCATCCGCTGCAATCCAGCTATCGGCGTCAGCAAAACTCTTCAGGGCCACTTCGCAAATGTTTCGAGTCCCAAATTAAACCTGTAACATTGTAAAGTCGAAACCCCAAAGACTATAATAAAGAGAATATAACACTATTGTGCAAAACTCTCCAAAGAGGCATCCAATTCGGCGCGTTCTCTCTGACCTAGCCAAGTTGGGGGACGGCGTTTTTCAAAACGGATTCGGCGCCCAAGCCGAAATGAAAGTGCGCGTTCTTTCCGACTTAGCCAAGTTGGGGGGACGGCGTTTTTCAAAAACAATTCGGCGCCCAAGCCGAAATGAAAGCGCTTTCCGACTTAGCCAAGTTGGTGGGGACGGCGTTTTTCAAAACGACCGGCGCCCAAGCCGAAATGAAAGCGCGTTCTTTCCGACTTAGCCAAGTTGGGGACGGCGTTTTTCAAAACGAATTCGGCGCCCAAGCCGAAATGAAAGCGCGCGTTCTTTCCGGCTTAGCCAAGTTGGGGGGACGGCGTTTTTCAAAACGACCGGCGCCCAAGCCGAAATGAAAGCGCGCGTTCTCTCCGACTTAGCCAAGTTGGGGGCACGGCGTTTTTCAAAAACAATCCGGCGCCCAAGCCGAAATGAAAGCGCGCGTTCTATCCGGCTTATCCAAGGTCAAGGGGACGGCGATTTTCAAGAGCAGATTCGGCGCACCCGCTAAAGCGAGACCGCGTTCCCTTTTCGACTAAGATAAATCGGAGCGAATGGAATCTTAAAAGAAAAAGCGAAACGCAAAAATCGCAACACACATCACAACTTAAGCACAAAGTAAACATATTACATCCAGACGTGCATTCGGCAACACACGCCGAAATGCACCAAAGTCATACAACTGACAAAGTATTCCAACGCGCCTCTCGCGCGAATGCAAGACAAAAGCCATCAGTTTAAAACAACAAGTTTTATTTTCCCGCGATCAGGCTGCGGAGCATTCTCCTTATCGGTAGTGTCAGGTGCGGGGGGTGCCGAAGCTTGTGCTGGAGCAGCTGGATTCGGCGCCGGAGCCGGACCCGGGTGAGTGGAAGTTGAAGCCGCAGACGGGGGGTCGCGCATGGGGGTGCCCATGGTGGACGACCCCTCCCTTTTGTAGGGTTATGAGGGTGCTACGCTAGCCAGAAAACAAAACTTTTTCTACCTCATCGCCCAGGATCTACTACTAGTTACAGGTTACGGGATTACCACTTGACGCGCGAGATGCGGCGGAAGACGACTCGATGTAGTCGAACGCGTCGCAGCAGTGCCGTGCAGTTGCGTGGTCGTCCAGCAACTCCTCCCACCACCTGCGGTTCGTGCGGTTCGTCCTCGTGCTCCAGATGCAGCACCTCCGAGGTGTCACACACGTACGAGGGAGAAGCGATGCGCCTCCGGACTGCTAGGTCCGCGAGGAGCGAAGGCGAGAGTGTGGAGGGCGACGGTGGCTGCCAAAGGTGTGGATTATGTTTTTTTGTATGTTTGGCCACGCCCCTCCCCTCTTCTTATATAGGTGTCTCTCATGTGCTTTCCGAATGGGAGACGCATTAGAAACCCTAAGCCTTGTCTAATTCGAGTCCAACTCGAATTAGGCTTCCAAATTCTTAAGCGTGCGACCCTATGGGTTCACGCACACATAGACATGGGCCGAATACTCCTATTCGCCCAATAGCCGACGGCCTCTAGCAAGGCATGACAACTCCTATGCGTACGCAAATGATCATATCGACGAACCACTACGACCATATACAAGTTACTCCCTTGCCTCATGATATATGGTTCAACTCGTGGGTTAACACTTAACCCAAGCACGGCCATGCATTTGTTGATCCAATCACTTGAGTGATCCAGTGATATCTCTCTCATTAGAGAGGGGCAAGTCCCATCTTGATTGTCTATGTCTCGCAAAGATGCTTCTCGACAAACCCGAAGACATCCTTTATAACTACCCAAAGTGACGGAGTAGCGTTTGTCGGTCCCTAAGCAAGTCGATACACATCTCGAGTACATACAACAATCTCGGTCGAAGGACATAACGTATATGATGTGTATAGAGACAATCTCATGTCGGGTTAGTCCAAATTACATGTCATACATGTGCCCACATTATTAGTTCGACATCTCCATGTCCATGACTTGTGAAACATAGTCATCAACTAATAATGTGCTAGTCTAATATTCATGTGTGTCCTCACATGAACTCCGACCAGGGACGAATATAGAATAACCATACAAGTAAAAGAGTTCCACAAACAATTCACATAATTGCCAATCAATACAAGTTGTCTTTAATGGATATTCAATGGACACATTTTATATATCATGGATACAAGCGGAATATCATCATCTCTATGATTACCTCTAGGGCATATTCCCAACAGTCTCCCACTTGCACTAGAGTTAATCTCTAATATGTCTAATCCCCATAGACCTCATGTGCGCCTCATGCTTAGGCCGTGGAAGAGCCTTTGTCAACGGATCTGCTACATTTAAATCCGTATGTATTTTGCACATTTTAATTTCACCTTCACCGATGAACTGTCGAATGAGGTGAAATTTCCGCCGTACATGTTTGTTCTTCGGTGATTCCTTGGCTCCTTAGCCCCGCTATCGCCCCATTATTATCACAATGTAGATTCAATGGGCTAGCCGCATTAGGAAACACACCAAGATCAATGAGGAAACGCCTCATCCAAACACCTTCCTTTGCGCTTCCGAAGCCGCAATGTACTCGGCTTCGTTGTAGAATCGGACACTTGTCTCCTCGCTTGGAACTTTTCCAACTTATCGCACCACCATTTACCGTGAACACGAAACCCGATTGAGATTGTGAATCATCTACATCGGTTTGGAAGCTAGCATCGGTGTAACCATTTACAACGAGCTCTTCCTCACCTCCATAGATCGGGAACTCATCCTTAGTTCTTCTCAAGTACTTAAGGATGTTTTTAACCAGCGTCCGACTCTCACCAGATTGCCTTGGTACCGCTCGCAACACTTAGAGCATATGAGACATCTGGGGCGAGTACATATCATGGCATACATGATGGAACCGATCGCCGAAGCATATGGAACCTTACTCATGCGTTTGCGCTCTTCATCCGATGAAGGACATTGCTTGTCGCTAAAGCGCATACCATGTGACATAGGCAAGAACCCTTTCTTGGATTGCTCCATGTTGAACCGTTTCAACACCTTGTCAATATATGTATCTTGGCATAATCCTATTAGCCTTTTTGACCTATCTCTATAGATCTTAATGCCCAAGATGTATGCTTTGCATCTCCCAAATCCTTCATAGAAAAACTATTATTCAAAGAAGTCTTTACATTGCAACATAGGAATGTCATTCCCAATCAATAGTATGTCATCCACATAAAAGATTAGAAATACAACAAATAGCTCCCACTAGCCTTTTGGTAAACACAAGGCTCTTCTTCATTCGATGGAAGCCAAACCCTTTGACAACCTCATCAAAATGAATGTTCCAACTCCGAGATGCTTGCTTTAACCCATAAATAGATTTCTTAAGCTTGCATATTTTTCCAAAGATTATTTGGATCAACAAAACCTTCGGGCGTATCATATACACGTCCTCTTCCAAATTTCCATTTAGAAAGGCTGTTTTAACATCCATCTCGCCAAATTTCATAATCGAAATAGGTAGCTATTGCTAGAATGATCCGGATAGATTTAAGCATCGCTACTGGAGAGAATGTCTCGTCGTAGTCAATTCCTTGAACTTGCCGAAAACTCTTTGCGACAAGTCGAGCTTTATAGACGTGAACATTTCCGTCCATATCTTTCTTCTTTTTATAGATCCATTTGCACTCGATGGGTCTAACACCATCAAAGCGGGTCAACCAAGTTCCAAACTTGATTATTTCCCATGGAATCTATCTCGGATCTTATGGCACTCGCCATTGCTCGGAATCTCGAGTCCATCATAGCTTCGCGTATGTTGCGGGTTCGTCATCGTCCAACAAT
This sequence comes from Themeda triandra, assembly GCA_018135685.1. Taxonomy (NCBI): domain Eukaryota; kingdom Viridiplantae; phylum Streptophyta; class Magnoliopsida; order Poales; family Poaceae; genus Themeda; species Themeda triandra. Next base: position 151,206 of record JAENPR010001277.1, on the reverse strand, counting down.
AACAGATCCCCACGCAACTTGCGAAGTCTTGCGATCTTCGTGGTTGTGGAGGTGTTTCTTGTGGCCACGGGCATCTCAACTTGTTCTCGCTACATTAGCATCACTCGTAGAGTCCTTCTCGACGGCTCATCTTGAACTTCTTCAAGATACACCTTTTGTCCACTCTTCTCTCTTTTGAGAAACTCTTTCTCTAAGAAAACACCGTTTCGAGCAACAAACACTTTGCCCTCGAGCGGTTGTAGAAGTAATATCCTAAAGTTTCCTTTGGATATCCCACGAAAAAACACTTGTCCGATTTGGGTGTTAGCTTATCCGATATAAGCCGTTTGACATAAACCTCACAACCCCAAATTTTTAGAAAAGACAAACTAGGACTCTTCCCACCCATATCTCATATGGTGTCTTAACTACGGACTTAGATGGTACTCTATTCAATGTGAAAGCGGCCGTTTCTAGAGCATATCCCCAAAACGATAAAGGTAGGTCCGACGGCTCATCATAGACCGAACCATGTCCAACAAAGTCCGATTACGCCGCGCTCGTACACGCCATTTCTCTCGTGGCGTTCCGTGTGGCGTAAGCCGTGGAACAATTCCGCAACTCTTAAGATGATTGCTAAACTCATGACTCAAATATTCGCCTCCACGATCGATCGCAAGGCCTTAATTTTCTTGCCACGTTGGTTCTCTACTTCATTCTGAAATTCTTTGAACTTTTCAAATGTTTCGGACTTATGCTTCATTAGGTAGACATAGCCATATCTACTAAAGTCATCAAGAAAAGTTATGAAGTATTGAAAACCGCCTCTAGCCGTCGTGCTCATTGGTCCACATACATCACTATGTACTAGTTCCAATAAGTCGACGCTCTCTCGGAAAACCCGAGAAAGGCGTCTTGGTCATCTTGCCTAAAAGGCAAGCCTCACATGTCTCGTAAGATTCAAAATCAAACGAAGTTAGAAGTCCATCATCATGGAGCCTCTTCATGCGATTTTCACTTATATGACCCAAACGACAATGCCACATATATGTAGGACTTAACTCATTAAGCCGAGGCTTTTTAGCATTAACATTACGTACAGTGTGCATCATCAAGATTTAAAATAAATAATCCATTCACAATGGATACAAGAGCCACAAACATATCATTCTTCGAGATAACACAACCATTGTCTTTACTCGCAAATGAATAACCATCCTTCATCAAACATGAAGGTGACATAATGTTTCGACTTAGACTAGGAACAAAATAACAATTATTCAATTCCATGACAAATCCCGACGGCAGTGAAGTTGCATCGTCCCGACGTTCAACGCAAAGAACTCTTGCATTGTTGCCCACGCGGAAATCAACCTCTCCTTTCTTCACGCTTCTACTTCTTATCATTCCTTGCATCGTATTGCAAATATGAGCAACCGATCCGGTATCAAATACCCAAGAATTGATATAAGAGTTAGCGAGGAAGATGTCCGTAACATAAACAACAAGCGTATGAGCGGGAGTACCTTTACTACCGCCGTCCTTCTCTAAGGACGCCAAGTACAAACTTGCGCTTTCTCTTCCAAAGTGACCATTCTTACCACAATGAAAACATTTAGCATCGCCCGGTGGTCCAGGCTTTGGGGGCGGGCGGAGCCGGCTTGGAGATCTCATCTTTAGCCTTGCCCTTTTTCTTCCCCACCCTTCTTTCTCTTAAAGTTAGGCTTGTTCTCGGGATCGCCAACACTTGGCCACCGACACTCGCTTCTTAATGTCGGCCTGCTGTTTTCAGCATGCCACACAACTCATTCAAGCCCCTCTCTCGCCCCATGCATATGGAAATTCGCAATGAAGTTCCCATAGCTAGGCGGCGAGACGAGAGAATGAAATCAGCCAGCAGATGCATCATCGCGGCTCATCCGGTAAGGGGGTGTCTAGATATTCCTCCTTTTTCTCAAATCCACCGAGAACAATTCTCGATTGCGGATCCAATCCGCATAATTTGTTCCATTCAACTTATCTTTCTCAAGAATCGAACGCAAAGTAAATGGTTGCTTAGAAGACGCCATTAATCTACAACATAAGTAATGCAAAATACTAAGACAAAATATCCATGATAGAGTAAATAATATCAAATATGATTTACTCCCACTAAAATCAATATCCTCGATTGAAACTTAGTGATTCAAGACCCACAACTAGCAAGTCGACTAGTGAGCTTTAGCATCACCGCTAGAAGACATGATAGATCGGTAAGCAACTCTTTGCTAATCATATCGTATATGACTCTTGTTGTTGGATAGCATCTCTATGCTTGGGTTACCAACTTCTCATGCTCCAAGGTCCCTAACCGTTAGGATGACCTTGTTTAAGCAACCAAACCTTCAAAGTAAGTATCCGATACGAACTGTCTTAGTCAAGTAAAATCGATGGCACCCTAATTTCATAGACCCACCATCGATTGTACAAGACAAATGCGACAGGCAAGGTTTGGGGAGCACAAACTTAAACATTATCGAGGGATCGTTCTACTTCACTACCGCACGAATGTAGACAAAAACATTATAGCATATGAAAGTAGAACATGGTAAGAACGGCATAAACACGATATGACTTGGTATAGCCCATTGTTCATACATGCATCACATACACATAAGGGCTATACCAGTCATCAAAATCTGCAAAACAGAGGTAACCGATTCCGACTACAAAAAGTAAATCGCGAAAAACTCTATCTTCCAAGCCGTTTTTCGCAAATCTGGCTCGGGCCAAACTGACAAGTCAGTTTGGGGTGTATGTAAAATTTTTTCTCTACAACTTTCGTTTAAGAATCGTCTCGATCCGAGTTACGGTTAAAAAGTTACGGCTGTTTTATGAACAGAACTTTTCTCAGCAACCCGGCGCCCGGTGGCTGATCCACCTGCCACCGCCGCGCATCACATGCGCTCGGCACTTGACCTAGGGTTCAATTCGATCAATCTGATTGATCTCTAACTCGCCGTGATTGATTTACATGTATCACTTAACTCGGATGGCGGAATTCCGACCGGTACGAGTAGATCGTTACAAGACCAACGCGGCAAGATCATGAACCAAGATCGAGACTCATCTAAAACCATGCATATCACATATGCGACATCCGAACCTATAACAACGTAGTATAGAGCTCCGATACCACCGTAGGGTTATGAGGGTGCTACGCTAGCCGTAAAACAAAACTTTTTCTACCTCATCGCCCAGATCTACTACTAGTTACAAAGTTACGGGATTACCACTTGACGCGCAGATGCAAATGAAGACGACTCGATGTAGTCGAACGCGTCGCAACGCAGTGCCGTGCGTTGCGTGGTCGTCCAGCAACTCCTCCCACCACCTGCGGTTCGTGCGGTTCGTCCTCGTGCTCCGCATGCAGCACCTCCGAGGTGTCACACACGTACGAGGGAGAAGCGATGCGCCTCCGGACTGCTAGGTCCGCGAGGAGCGAAGGCGAGAGTGTGGAGGGCGACGGTGGCTGCCAAAGGTGTGGATTATGTTTTTTTGTATGTTTGGCCACGCCCCTCCCCTCTTCTTATATAGGTGTCTCTCATGTGCTTTCCGAATTGGATACGCATTAGAAACCCTAAGCCTTGTCTAATTCGAGTCCAACTCGAATTAGGCTTCCAGCCTCTTAAGCGTGCGACCCTATGGGTTCACGCACACATAGACATGGGCCGAATACTCCTATTCGCCCAATAGCCGACAAATGGCCTCTAGCAAGGCATGACAACTCCTATGCGTACGCAAATGATCATATCGACGAACCACTACGACCATATACAAGTTACTCCCTTGCCTCATGATATATGGTTCAACTCGTGGGTTAACACTTAACCCAAGCACGGCCATGCATTTGTTGATCCAATCACTTGAGTGATCCAGTGATATCTCTCTCATTAGAGAGGGGCAAGTCCCATCTTGATTGTCTATGTCTCGCAAAGATGCTTCTCGACAAACCCGAAGACATCCTTTATAACTACCCAGTGACGGAGTAGCGTTTGTCGGGTCCCCTAAGCAAGTCGATACACATCTCGAGTACATACAACAATCTCGTGTCGAAGGACATAACGTATATGATGTGTATAGAGACAATCTCATGTCGGGTTAGTCCAAATTACATGTCATACATGTGCCCACATTATTAGTTCGACATCTCCATGTCCATGACTTGTGAAACATAGTCATCAACTAATAATGTGCTAGTCTAATATTCATGTGTGTCCTCACATGAACTCCGACCAGGACGAATATAGAATAACCATACAAGTAAAAGAGTTCCACAAACAATTCACATAATTGCCAATCAATACAAGTTGTCTTTAATGGATATTCAATGGACACATTTTATATATCATGGATACAAGCGGAATATCATCATCTCTATGATTACCTCTAGGGCATATTCCCAACACCTTTCATCGCGCGCCTGAATATAGGCTGCGACCTTGTCCTTGATCACCTTCCCCTCATCCTCATCCTGTAAAAAACACATGTCACAATGAGCATCCGGTTAAGCAATTCGGGTCGCAAGTTTCGGCAAGTGCGCCGACTCATTGCCTTCATACCCTTGCGCGAGTGAGCGCCGCGCGCAGCCAGCCCGATCCCGGCCACCCGAACCCTGCACTGTCCGAAGAACCACTTTCTTGCGGCCTTGTCGGCGTTGGCGTCATAATCCCAATAGGCGTTGACGTCTTCCGCAGCCTCCACCCCGGCATAGTGGTCGCATCCGGCGTCTTTGAAGGATTTGCAAAGAGCGCGAACGCTCTCAAAAGCAGTGTACTCGCGCCCAAGCTCGACAAGTCCTCGAGAGCACCGAGCCCACCGTTGCTGAAATCTTCTCAATGGTGGAGGTGCCCTCAGCCGGAGTAGGAAATTCCTCCCCGACTCCCGAAGTCATCCGTTGCACCAGGGCAATGGATTCTCCGACAGCGGCGACGATATTCCGGTGCGTGGTCCGATACTTCTCCAGTTTCCCGGTAGCGTCGTCCAGCTCCTGTTGCTTCTCCTTGAGCAACTTCTCCTTCGCCTCCTTCTCAGCCGCCTCTTTCGCCAACAAATTCTCGGTGACGGTCAGCTTCTCACCAAGTTCCTTGACCTGCCTTTCGGCATGGGCCAAGGTGCCCTGCTCCTGCTTCGCCAGGGCGTCCACAAGCACGGCGGTCTGCAAACAGGCAATTCAGGGTCAATCGGCTGGCCACCCGAATCTGTCCAAGCAAAATTGCGGGTTTCGGGGCTTACCGAGATGGAGTGGAAGTTGATGGCAGAAAGCAGCTCGCCGCGAGCGGTGGCCATCAAGCCTTGCTCAGTTTCGGTGGCGTTGAATGCGCCACTGCATTCATGAGCAAAGGCCACCCCTTCGGCGGGCGGCAAGACACCGGCAAGACGTGGGTCGACATTCGCCACCAAACGACAATCGGAACTGACCCCTAAAGCACGAGCAACTCGGTAAGTTTCAGCTTGCTCGGAATTCCCTTCTTGCAGAGACAACGACCCCGAATACACCCTCATTTCGCCATAACGAATCCGATCCACGTCCATGGGAACAAACCCATGACCGAACAGTACGCTTTCGGCCATCTCGGGCGTCATTCGGGCCGTCTCCATATAAAAGCGAGACTTACCGAGACGGCGGTCGTCTTGCGAGCCGCTATGTGCCGCGCCCTGAGTGCCAACGTCTTTCGCCGCCGCTTCCCGGTGGTCGGCTTCGCATCCGCGGCCACGGGTTTCGCAACCTCACCGGAGCCGGCCGGATGCGTGTCGCTCTTGGCCTTCTTCCGCTTCCGGCCCCCGAAATCCAGGCCGCTGACAGCAGGGAGGGACTTGACGTCCACGTCACGCGGGCTTGGGATTTTTCGCGACATGCTATCGCTTCCTTCTCCCTGGCACCCGAATTCCTACAATAGAAGGCGAAACCAAAAACGCGGTTCAGAGCCGAATGCAGGTTAAAAAAGAAGACAAAAGGAGAGACAAAAAATCTCCAAAACTCAAAGCGCGAAAGGGCAAGGCTAACAGCACGCGCAAAGCATTTTGTACCGTGTGCCCCGCCGATCCCTCGGGGGATTCGGCAACTTGGAGGGCTGGTTGGCGGCTTCGTTTCAGCGGTTTCGGCCAGGAGCGCTCGGCCATTCGGCGACATACCCGAATGTCTTCGTCCTCGACGGGCGCCGACTGCCGAGCCCTTTCCTTCCGAGCGCGGGTTTCGGCCTGAGTGGTGCTTCGGACAGCCGCCGAATGACGGCCGATGCCTCGGCCGCTGCCGCGCCCTTTCCCGCGTCCTCGGCTAGGCCCGGCCGCACTTGGCGCGCGCGCAGCCGCTGAGGTGCCGGCCGCCACATTCGGTTCACCCGCCGAAACGGTCCTCTTCACCGGCGCAGGGCGGTCGGGGTACTCAAGGCTCATCAGCTCCCACACGCAATTCAAGCGGCCCTTTTGGCCAAGTTGGCGCAGTTTCGCTTCGTGCTCCTTGTCGCCGTACGGGCCGCATATTTGATTGGCCCGACGCTCAACATCCGCAAGGAACGCCGAATCTGAGGAATACTCAGCCGGTCGTTTCAGCACTAGCGCCGGACCCTTGTAGTTCTTCTTCGAGGAGAAGCACGCGAAGCTCATGCCCCGGCTGAGTGGCCACTGGCCCAAAGACAGCATCTCCTCCACCATGTCCCGACTGATCTGGCGATTGGCAGTCTGCCGGTAAGATTCGGCAGCATCGCCGCTCACCTCATCCCCTGCGCGGGTTTCGCCCTGGGTAAGCCCGATCATGGGGGTCATCAGCGACACCAAGCCGTGAGCTTTCGGTAGTCCCAGGCGTTTCGCTTCGGCCACAGCCGAATCTTCACAAATCCGAATGTAGAACCAATGCTTCTTCCAGTTGTCCCACTTGCTCTTAAAATAAGGGACTATGCATTCGTCAACCTTCTTCTTCGCGGGGATGAAGTTGAAGGATCCAATTTCCATTCGGTAGTCCTTGTCGGACGTGTATTTCCCGTGCCAATGCGATTCATAAAGCTCCACGAACAAGGGAACGCTCAGGGGGCTTCCCATCATCTTCATACACATCGCATAGACGCTAAGTCTTGAGATGGCGTTCGGGGTAAGATGGTGAAGTTGCAACTTAAAACGGTCCAGGACCGAAACCAGAAAGTCCTCCTCCAGAGGAAAATGAAAGCCAGCCCGGAAATAATCGCGAAACACCAAGGCCTCGTGGTCTTTGGGATCCGGGTACTTCTCTCCTTTCGAGGGGGCGCGGCAGTTGGCTTTTTCGGCAACAGTCAGGTACCCGTCCCGCACGTAGCTATCAAGTTTCGAGTCGTCAACGTCCGACTCTCCAAGCAAACAGGACCACCCCACCAGCTTGATGCATTTCGCGGCAGGGCCCGAATCAGCATCGGCAGTACCAGTCCGTTGCAGTGGAGCAATGCTATGGGTATCCAGCTCCCCAGCCTCAAAACACTCGACATCTTCATCCATGAAATTCTCCCCCTCTGATTCCGACTCCGAATCGTCCTCAACCACAACGGGCGCAACCGCGCGCAAGGGCGCAACTCGCTTTCCGGCCGTGATGGCAGCGCGAGGATTGGGGGTTGACACGGATTCGATCGATGACTCAGAGCTAGTTTCGGCTGACCCGCCGGATCCGGTGCCAGTTCCACCGGAATCGCCGGATTCGGTGCCATAGCCGGGGTCCGTCGGGTTAGGGTTCTGGCTATCGGTCGCCGACGAGCTCGCCATGTTAGTTTTGGTGTCGATGAAACTATAAGTAAAACAAAAAAGCGAACTGTAAGATGCCTTCCGCAGCACCTGCCGAAGCAAAACAAGAAAAGCCCCCGAAACCCGCAAACTGCGAATCCACCAGGAGGGGAAAAGAGAACTCACCGAATGTGCAGTAGCCGCCGAAGGCCTTTCGCTGATATCGCCGAATGCTCTGAGGAGACCTCTCATACGCGCGGTCAGCGGGGGCGTGAAATGACGCCGGCCGCCCGGGGGCCTTTTATAGGAGAGGGAGGTGGCCGTTACGCGACGAAGCGTCGCATCGGTTACGCTTCCTGAGGTGACGGTTCACGCGCTCCAAAAAAAAAAAAAAAAAAAAAAAAAAACTCTCCGTATCCGATTGCACATTTTAAACCTGTGGGCAGGCTTCCCACCTGCAATTCGGGGACGGCGTTGGGCAATTCGGCCCAGGCGCCGAATTCAAGGCACCTCTTTCGCCATGCGCGAAACAGCGCAGCCAGTGGCCTTTCGGCACCCCAGGTCTTTCGGCATCCTAATCCTTATCGGCCCCTGCCGAATCCCGCGCAGACGGGATTCGACAGTCGCCGAGGGGCTACTGTTGGGGGATGGTCAAAGCCTAGGCACCTGGCGCCGGCCGAAAGGACCACATGATTCGGCATGCGCCCGTGAGATTCGGCTGGCAGCCCTAATGCCCAGCTAGACCCGGCGAAAGCTTCATTCGGCGTGCAGCTAGGGCGCCAGCCGGCGCGCGCCCGGGAGAGATTCGGCGGTGACGCCGAATCCTCCCGCCGAACCAGTGCGTTTCGGGTTCCTAACTATTGTCTAAGCTGTGTGCAGGTAGACGGCTGATCCGTGGCCCCCAAGGAGCTGCGCTGGGAAAAGCGGCGTGGGCACCTGATGACAAGTGGAGCTTAGGCGGTCGGCCGCTCAGGAGACAAGGCTTAGTGCTGCGAGCTTGACTGTTTAGCCCTTTGCCGGCTGTTGCATAGGGCTTTAGGGGGCAAACCCCAAGGGCAAAATCGTCTTGTAAATGCCTACGGGCGACTATAAATATGTCCGACGGCAACTGTGTAAAGGGATCGACTCTTGAGTAATACATTGATTTTCCACCACCGTGTGTTATTCGTGTGTCTATCGTCCTATTTCGTATTCGGGGTTCCAGGCTTTCGGCCTAGAACAACAGCGTGCCCGTGCTAGTGCCGTGCCGTGCGGCCCGGTTGGAAAACTATAGTCTTGTGCCATGCGTCTTCACCTCCCGCTGCTCTCGCCTGCCATGGACCCGATGTCTTTGGCCTCCTCGTCAAGAAATATGGCCCGATCTTCAGGTGTCAATGGCCACAACAATTCGATTACGCTTGATCTTGCAGAATCGAGTGTTTGTTTTTCAGCACATCGCCGGCCCGCGGACGAGGTGGGCGGCGGTGCCGAATTGCTCGGCGGTGAGCTGGGTGCGAAGGAGACGAAGCAGTTCGTATTTTGTTTTGGACATAGCAGTTTGTAGGTTCATGAGAGAATCTACGAAAAAGTACTAAACTACCCTTAAGTACAATTTTTCTATTAACACTTGCCGCAAACAAAATAACGGCAGGAACCATAGGTTCCTTCCCAGCACCATAAAAATCTCATATATTATTGCGGCACGAGCAAAATTTTGGGTATTAGTGGCGCCAAACACATTAGCGGTGACATAATTCAGCAACGTTAAATGTGTAGCCGGCGGATCTACCAGGAAATAATAAGACCTAGCAAAGTTCTCACTGGCCCAAATCTAGTCTATCTGGATGGTGTATAAACATGTTCAAAAAACCTAGCTAGCATCTCCAATTCTCTAGTACTAGTGGGAGCGAAGTGAAGCAACAATAAGCATGTTTTTTTAGGTAAACACTAAATATATGCCTAAGCTAGCTGGCGCCCCTATAGCCTGTTTAGCATATTTTCCGAAGGCTTCACTTAATGTCTTAGCCTAGTATTTGCAACACTTTTTTTTTTAGACCAAACACCACTTGGCCCTGCTTTAGTATTTGCAACACTGATGGTAGGAATAATCAAATAGCTAGGAATCAATCACACATTGCTTAGCCGCGCTATATATAGCTTGTATTTTGGAAGGTTTGGTTAAATGTCTTAGCCCACCATTTGCAACACTGATGGAAGAGATAATATAACAGCAAACAATCACACGGGATGCTGGTAAATTGTTCATATATAATGCAAGACACGCCTAAATTTTAAAGAACCATACCCTAAGAAACAATCCCTCCCTATGGTAGTATAGTAGATCAATCCCTAGTAGGTAGTAGTAGCAAACTAACGAACAATAATAGTAGTAAATCCATGATAACCCTAGTATATATGTAGTAGTAGGAGATCCTTGACAACCCGGCCTAGTATGTAGTAGTAGACGACGATAGGAGGTATAGCACGGTAGCTATAGCTAGGCGGCGAGGAAGTCCTTGATTTTTGGTTGCAGACGATCCATGACGGCCTCCCATCCAGCTTGGGTAGGGTTCTCGTAGTCCCAGAAGAAGGAGGTGTCGGGGCTGTCGCAGACGGTGTACTGAGCTCTGCCGTTGCCGTCGATCTGGCCACAGTAGGCGTGGTGGTCGGCGGTGTCACAGCAAGGCGTGGAGCCTGCATGCCAGCAACATAGATCACGGATGTTTTTAATTAATTAGACTTGACATGCATATATATTAGATATAGCTAGAATATATACATACATTGAATTAAAGTAGCTAGCGTAGAGTAGAACCCACGAATCAACGTGTATGCATTCGACACTGTGGCCTGGCCCTTCCTGCTCGAGGTGCTGGAGCACTTGGGCTTCCCCCTCCGGTGGCGCGACTGGGTCGCAGCGATGCTGTCCTCGGCTAGCACGCGGGTGTTGGTCAATGGTCGCCCCGGACGCCGGATCTGCCACCACCGCGGCCTCCGTCAAGGGGACCCCCTGTCTCCCTCACTGTTCGTCATTGTCATGGAGGTCCTCAACGCCCTGATCTCGACCGCTGACAGGCGAGGACAGCTGCTGCCCCTGCCGGGACAGGTCGCACGATGCCGTGCTTCCGTCTACGCGGATGATCTCGTCGTCTTCCTCAGCCCGGCGACAACGGACCTCGAGTGCATGCGCCAGATGCTCGAGCTCTTTGCGGGGGCGTCAGGTCTGGAGACCAACATTCACAAGTGCTCCATCACGCCCATTCGATGCACAGAGGAGGAGATTGCCCTGGTGCTGCAGACCTTCCCTTGCAAGGTGCAGCCCTTCCCCTGCCGTTACCTCGGGGCGCCCCTGTCTGTCTCCCGGCTTACACGGCAGGACGAGCAGCCCCTCATTGATGCTGTGGCCTCGCGCATCCCGACCTGGAAGGCTAATCTCCTCAACGCGGCGGGCCGCAAGACATTGGTACAGAGCACGTTATCGGCCATACCTGTGCATGTTTCCATCTCCTGCTCCCTCTCGCCGTGGGCGATTGCGGAGATCGACAAGCGCCGTCGGGGCTTCCTCTGGGCAGGGAAGGACTCCGTTGCAGGTGGCAAGTGCAAGGTGGCTTGGCAGACGGCGTGCGCGCCCAGAGACCTTGGTGGACTGGGCCTCCCGGACCTGCGGATCCAAGGCTTCGCGCTACGCCTGCGCTGGGAGTGGCTGAGACGGACCAGACCAGACTCCGCCTGGGCGGCCTTGCCACAGAGGTCTGAGCGGGCAGTTCAGCAGATGTTTGCCTCCTCCGTTCACTCCGTGGTCGGTAACAGGGAAACCACTTTCTTCTGGACTGACTGTTGGCTGCCGTGCGGCCCCTTGTGCGTCGTCGCCCCACTGCTCTTCGGCCATGTCGGCTCACGACGGCGGAGACGTACAGTCCGAGACGCGCTGCACAACCGGGCCTGGGTGCAGGATGCTCGTGGCGCGCAGACCGCGGATTACGCCGACCAGTTCGCACGCGTCTGGAGCCTCACGGAGTCGGTTCACTTAGACCCGCTCACGCCGGACCGCTTCGTTTGGCGTGGGACGGCTAGCGGCGTCTACTCCAGCGCCTCGGCCTACCAGGCTTTCTTCCTGGGACGGACGCGGCTAGCGGGGGCGACCGAGCTGTGGAGAGCTTCCGCGCCTCCAAAGGTGAAGTTCTTCTTCTGGCTCGCCTTGCTAGGCCGCCTGTGGACTGCGGAGCGCAGGAAGCGGCACGGTTTGCAACAACTCGACACCTGCGTGTTCTGCGACCAGCTGCCTGAGACCACCGACCACCTGCTCGCCGGGTGCGTGCTGACCAGGGAAGTCTGGTTCCGCACGCTTCTGCGCACGGGACGTTCCGACCTTGTACCACCCCTGGATGCGATACTTTCCGATTGGTGGCTGCAGATGAGAGAGCGACTACCGCGCCAGTACCAGAAAGGATTCGACTCCGTTGTCCTCCTCGTCTCCTGGGTCCTGTGGAAGGAACGCAACAGGAGGACCTTCGATGGCACCCGCAAGACCGTGCCGCAGATCTTGGGGACCATCAGTGAGGAAGCAGACGCTTGGCTGGCGGCGGGCTTTCGTAGCATCGCCCCGCTTTTCGCGTCCTAGGGTTCACACTCTTCTGTCTCACCTGTCGCAAATAGGTTTCTTTTAGAAAGTCACAACCCGTAGCACCACCGTTCAAGCCGGTGACTCTTGTAAGTGTGTGCGCGTCCGCCCGGTGGCAGCTCGCTGTTGGGTGCACGCTGTGTAGAACTCTAACTTCCCTTAATGAAAAACGTGCTAAAGCACGGTTTCGAAAAAAAAGAATCAACGTGTATGTACCTGACATGGATTTGGCAAGGGTCTTGAAGGCGTTGTAGAGGTCGAGGACGAGGACGTCTTGCAGCCCATCCAGCTTGTGCCTGAGACGCGTGTTGTGGGTGGTGGCGAGCGTGTTGCCGTTGCCGTCACAGTGCGCGTAGCCTTTGCTCTGCCCGGCGCGCCACGGCGAGCAGCCGAGCGGGGGCATGGAGTTCACCACCACCTTGGACACACCCATGTCCTGGAGCCTTTTCACGCCGTCGACGATGCCGTCTGTCACATCGTCGATGTAGGCGTCGAGCTGCATGCATTCATTATTCCATTGTCAAGCAAACAAATTATCATCGATCTACTATAGCAGTCACATGCATATATTAGATTAGAACCCAAGCAAGCAATTGTAGATCTATCTGTTACTTACTTGGCTGTCGCTGGTTTTGGTACTGACGTGCGAGTAGTCGTGGCCGTTGGAGATGGAGAGGAGCGCGACTGAATTGTCAAGCTGCTCGTCGTCGACGGATCCACGATCCACAAATTCACCAAACTGGCTGATCTGCTCGCCCAGGGACAGCTCCTCCTCCTGCCGCCCGTTCATGACGCCAGAGAAGGGCATGGCGAAGTTGATTCCACTCTCAATCTCAGCCTTCTTGGTGTGTTGGCTTAGGCTGCTGAACACCGGAGGAGAATCATCCATCCCCAAAATCTGTGCTGCAAACAAGAAAACCAATCCATCTATCTATTTCAGTACTAAGTTACCTACATGTATATGCATGGCAGATCGTTGCGATCGTACGTGGTGAATGTGTATGTACATCTAACGTACCCAGGAAATCCGACTGCACTAGACCGTCGGAGAGGCGGCCGGTTGCTTTGTTGCCATGGGACGAGTCAGAGCTCCCGTAGGGGTAGTACCACCCACGCGACACTCTGCTCCTCGCTGACGATTTATCAAGATTGCCGGCATCGACGAAGGAGTCGCCGAAGACGAAAAGCGTGTACTCCTTCGGTGGTTCGCGGTGGCGCCGGCACTCCACATTACGAGCACCTGCATTGTATTGCCGAGAGATCAGCAGCAGCGATGACGACGACTATCCATCCCCGAACAGATTTGCATCGATAACGACGAGCACTACATACCGTCCAGGATGACGATGAGGAGGCAGCACATCAACGCAACACGAATATTCATCATGGTTGAAGCAGATGGTGGAAGAAAGGAAGGCTGTTGTTCAGCGATGTCTATATACCTAGATAGCTTTGCCCTGTGTTCCTTCCTTCGTATATATAGGACAGACGACCGCACCGGAACCCTAAACCCTAAACTTTTATTAAATATATAATAAATAATAAAACTTTTATAAACTATTAACCACGTGACCACGACACTTCAATATGCAACTTAATAACATGTCAAAGTAACACATTAATTGGAAAAAATATTTTAGTCTAATTATTGATCTAACTGCAAGATATTTTGATTAATAGATCTAATTGCAAGATATTTCAGTTATCAAAAATTGCAAGACACGAAGTCATGGTTCCGTACGTTCGCCAACCGTAGCAGAAAGAGGCAATCAGAACTTTTTTCGAACTCGAGCATTGGCTCGTTACTCATTAAGGGAAAATAGAATGTTTTTACATTCCGACCGTTCTAAAGGCGAGATGCCCCAGACCGACGGACGATACACTTACACAAGGCGCCGGCTCTACGGCGGTGCTTCAGGGGTTGTACTGACTACTGAACCGATTGCGCGACAGAGACGCTGAGACGAACAAGCTAGTCCGGCATCGGTACGAAGTCCGACGACGCTGCGAGGCGCGCCCGACATGCACCGCGCTGCGGAAACAAAACCTGGAAGGCCTTCTTCTTGACAGACAGGTTCACTGCGGCGCAGGTTCGGAGGAACGCGTCATGGACGGCAGGGTCCGGCACGTCGGTGGAGGGCCGCCCAGTCATCTTGCTTAGCATGACCTGTTCTGCCTGCAGCTCCGGCTGCGGAAGCCGAAATGCCGATTTTGCTGCAAGGCGGGCGCTTCGCCGCGGCAACCAGTCATCACCTCGGTCTGCTCTTGTCACATGCGCACGCGGCGTGGTGGGGATGAGAGGTTCCTGCAGAGGTAGACGCAGAGAGTCGAGGATGGCGTGTAGACGCTCCTGCTGGTCGCTAGGCCCCGCAGGCTCGGCAACGGCAGGTGTAGGAGCGGTGGCCGGAGGCAATCAGAACTCGGTAGATAATGAACACAGGCGGAGCATCATTGTTTATCGGGTGTCAAAGAGTGTGTGTCTGTGCCTCTGTGGTGGCTTGGTGGACTCAAAGAACATAGATGGGTAGCATCCTCTACGTGTAAGCCAGCAGCATCGACGACCTCAGCAGCGGCATCAACACTTTCCACTCCAAAGCAGACCGCCATGCAATGACGCGAGTCCTTCAACGTGACGTCCGTGTTCGAGAATCTTGCCGGTGCAACAGGGTCAAAATTTATTAGTGCTGTTGTTGCCCATACTCTATGAAGTTGTGGTTCCTCATCTCCAGTGCCCTGAGACTCCCACTGCCGGCAGCGTTGAACTCCCTCATCACCTGGTGCAGGTGGCTCAGAGCAGGCACACAGGCAGCCAGGAAGAAAGGAATCGACTCTTTGTTCGCTCCGTTCGTCATCATCAAGGGGCAGGCCGACCTTTGAGCCCTGGCCGAAGCAAAGAATTTAGAAGAGTATGCTTCAGGAAGGTAGTCCTCTGCCTACCGAGTGTATGGAAGTCCTTCATATGTAGCGAATCGGCCACCTTATGTATTTGTTTTGAACTCTCTCCTTTTTGACCGAATCGGTCGGCAGAGTCCACGACCTACTTTTTTTGGATTTTCTATTAAATGAAAGAATGTTTATGTACAAATTGGTTACAAGGTCTGCAGGTCCAAAAAAAGAAAAAGAGCTATTATCAACTAAGGCAACCTCTCTAGCTACTCAGAATAGTACTCTTGCTATTGCTAGGCTTCGCTTTGACAGAAACTAAGTTAAGGTGCTCTCTAAACAAGATCTTCCAGGCATCCAAGCTTCTAACGCCATTTTAAAAGATAATTTTCTTTCTAGTGCACCATAAAGTCGAACATGCTGTAGTGAATACCTCTCTGAAGATGGAACTGTTCAACTCATCCCTCTCCTTTAACACTACGTCAAGGGGACGAAGATTGAGGTCCCAATGGATACAAATGTAATGCCAACAGTTGGTGCTAAAACTGCATTCAAAAAATAGATGAAAACTGCTTTCTTCGATGCTGTTGCTGCATAGCAAACATCAGTGATTAGGGAGGTGCATTTGCTTTCTCCTAAGAATATTTCTAGTGTTCAGCCTCTCTTTGATTAGCAGCCAAAAGGAAATTTCCTGATTGCCTGGGTTAATGGATCCCCATAGCCATCTGAATAAAGGTGAAGCAGCAACATCATCAGTCATGGCCTTGTATGCTTTCTTGCTGCTGAATTTACCTGAACCCCACCTGTATGTCCAAGCATCATCTATGTCTTCATCCCATTCTTTTGAGTCCATAATTGTCCAATGGCCTAACTGGATATAGTAGTGCTGAAAACAGTTTCCATTTGTTGGTTGAGGACAAAAATGATGGAGCATTTTGGTTTCCTAGCAAACGAGAATAGTTGTGGAAACTTGTCCTTCATTGCTTGATCAACCCAGATGTCTGCCCAAAAGGATACAGTGTTACCTCTGCTAGGATTGCCAATAGTCATACTTTGGAATTATGGGAAGAGTTTCATGAGATCCTTCCGCCAGAAGGAACTTACTGGTGACCTGCAGTGGGGTGGTGTCTGATGGTTGGCATACAGTTTAGACCATGCAAGAGATACTAATCGGATTTCGATTTCAGCATGGTTGTAGAACTTATCCAAGTTCTTTAGTGCATCTTTCAGTCTTCCTATATCAATGATGCCAAGACCCCTGTTTTTTTTGGTTTACATGCTTCTTCCCATGTCACTAACTGATGCTTTCCCTCTATAGTTCAACTCACCTTTCTTCCACAGACAAGCTTTTCTTGCTTCATCAACTTGATCAATCACTTGAGGGGGTAATTTCAGGCAACACATATAGAAAGTAAGAAGGGCGGAAAAGACAGAGTTAACAAGTATGAGCCTGCCATTGTAGCTGAGAAGTTTTCTTATACCTAAAAGGCTTCTTTCCAATTTGCTTGTCAAGGGAGCAAAATCAGTTATGGTTGGCTTAGTAGTGCCCAAGGGGAGACCTAGATAGGTGAAGGACATACTTCCAACCTGACATTTAAAGGTATTAGCTAGGAGTAGTGCCCTGTCATTGGACATGTTGATTGGCACAAGAAAGGATCTGGAAAAGTTGACATGGAGACAAGGTTCTCAGCAGGCCTTTAAGGCTAAAAAGAGTCATTGCATCTCTTGGTGGGATCAGGAGAGTATCATCAGCATATTGTACAATGGGATAATCCCCTCCAAATTCTTCACTGATTGGGAACTGTCTCCTTAATACAAAGATGTGCAACTCTCATGTGTATTAGATATTTTAACATACATCACAGGTGAGTCATAAGCAAATTCGGTTGAGCAAACTCTTCCAAGGGTTGGCGACCTAGCTAAGGGAAGGCAAAAGTCTGTAAATCTGGAAGCACAAAATTAAGGATAAATTGAGGTTCACGTAATCACATTGCACATAATTTCTCGCAGAGAAATGCACTTTTGAATTAGAACTGCATGATCACAGGTCATCAAAGAAATGAAGTATCACAGGTATTAATGTATAGTTTAATAAACTACGAAGGACTGATGCAAAAAAATGGACAGGACAGGTAAGGCAACACTCTTTATGGTCATGCGGTGTGCGCTTCCTTCGTTCATTTCAAAGAGAAACAAAATGTAGAAAGATTCAAAGAGCCCTAACCAAGGGTCACTTGTGTTAGTATACTTGGATGAGGGAAGGCCATTGGAGGGATCTGCAGAGAAGCACACGTTAACCAGAGTGTAGAATTGATATTACAGGCAGCAGGTATTAGGAAAGCCAGTTTTTTCATTAGTCCGTGTACAGAATGAAAGGGGAAAAAATGCCACTATAAATTTGAAGACATATAAACTTACCTGTTACTGGAGTCTGTTTTTCAATCATGCTATCCATCGGAATCAACAACACTTTTTTTCTTAAACACTGAACATTATTAGCTCAAAGCAGAATGCAATAATGACTATCATGGTACCATCGAACAAAAGAATGTCGCTAAAGATGAAACAATCTACCCAGATAAACCTGAAGCAAATACATTGCAAACCTCTTAGTCTATTGCACACGTAATTGCTAGAGGAAATCAGGACACATTTGTTAGAATGGAACCATGTAACATACTTATCAAATAGCACATTTAGGGACAGGAAGAAAACTTACATGGAACCTGATGGTAGCATAGCAGGAAATAGGAAGATGGATGCAACACTTGATATCTTCATCTACAGACCAAAGAGAGGGGTACTTAACCAGCTAACCTTATATATAAAGCAATTGTCCTTCTAATGATACTGACACAAACATCATTTACTCATTATATTCAACCAGTTAAATGACATATGCATTGCCTTTTCCTAAATTGACATGAGGAGAAACAATTGAACTTTCTGTGCCATTGGAAGGAAAGGTAATTATAGTGCATACCCCTCACCTGTACCACAATTACTACCTTTGAACCATCAGATCATCAGCCTGCAAATTTATCTGACCAAGAAAGGTCCCTACACCAGTGATATGTCACACAAAATGTATAACCTGCACACATAATGATCATAAATTCAAATATCTGGGAACACATCTGACTTATGAAAATAATGTGGAATGCATTTTGAACAATGGGTCGTCAAGAATTTTAGGTGTAATACCTACCCTTCAATATTTCACATTGGTCAGTTAATTCTGAACTAACTAATGTCAAAAATCTTAGAAAATAGCGGCAGTAGCATATAACAAAGATCACTGCACACCAGAGATGAACACCTCAGGCAATAGGAAAATAACCATGGCAAACTAAATTTAGCCGTTCATCAGGCAATAGGAAAATAACCATGGCAAACTAAATTTAGCCTTTCAAAATCACATGAGGAAGTGAAGCTGTACCTGGAAATTCACAAAGGTGGTATTTGTTGACTAATAAAAATAGTAAAAATACTAAGCTTTGATTTTTTTTTTTTTTGAGAAGAAACATGTATTCATCTTAGTGCCTTACACCGGCCCTTTTACGTGGCATCGGACTCCAAAGAAAAAGGAAAATTACATAGAAGTTTACAACTCCTATTCATCTTCCTCGATAAGCCTTCACAGATCCATCCGTCACCGCCATCGAAGCCGCGTACCAATCGTCGTCAGGCACCAGAGTCAAACTCCATAGGGTGGAGGCTGCAGAGGAGGACTTACTTCTGGGCGAATCAGCCGACGTTGCCTCCCAGGCGCATCGGCCAACTCCTGTACCCACGACGCATCCTTCGATTCCATCGCCGGCAACCCGAGCAGTGCTCAGGTTTTCACCAAACATGTTCCTCGAGATTAACAGGGTCAACAGCATCATCACCTGACGAAGACAATGATGCGCCGGCCCTCGACTCCAAGAGAGTTCTCCCCAGCCTCTCCGTTGACGTCGGAGTAGATCGCCATCGGAGAACGGAAGAGACTGGGAGAAATTATTCCGCTGCGCCGCCGCCGCTTCCGCATTGCCGGTGTTGCCAAGAAGACCAAGTCGCAAAGGAGCCACACTCCTCCGAGCAAACCCTAGACCTAGAACTCGATTAAGACTAAGAAAAAAGGAAAAACTAGAAATCGAGGCGGACCCCCGCTCCGCGTCACTGCCGGCAGCTAAGCCGGAGGCGAGGGAACGGGGGCCGCAGAGGCGGTGGTGGCGGCGGCGGCGGCCCTCGGTGGTGGTGTCGGCGGCAGCGCCCCCCAAAACCCTATTCCACTTTGATAGTTGCGTAGCTAGTCCTAGTGTGTGTACAAAAGTTATGAAGGCAAGTAATTAAGACTGCCCTAAGCTTTGAAATTTTAGGAAAGTGGGAGAACAAAGAAATTTAGCACGATGAAGATACAGGTGGCCGGTAGCTAGATGGTGTCACTGACTCAGGCCTGCCCATGCACAAGTGTCGTCGCGGTCCACACAGACACCGCCGGGGATGGTCATGGCATCCATGTGCGCCGCAGCTTGGGGAGCGGAAGAGGCGAAGGATCCCTGCGCAGCGGTGAGGCCGGGCACCACATCTGCGTGTGCCGCGGTTGAGGGAGAGGAGGGCAGCAGGGGCGAGGAAGTGAGGCGGAGCGCCGCGGCTGAGGGAGAGCAGGGCCCGAGGGTCGAGGAAGCGAGGTGTGTCGTTGGACTTTGACAGCGCAGCACGGCCACGACGTCCATGCGACGGCGCCGGGGATGGCGAGAGTCGAGAGGGCTTGAAGGGAATCACATCCCCCGCCCGTGCCGCGAGGAGGATGGGAGGTGCGGCCGTGCGGGAGTCACCCGCTATCGGGTTCGCTGAGAACCCTTGACGGCCCGGTATCACAGCATAACGGGCAGGACACCCGCGAAGACCGCAATCGGACGGAGCTGATCGCTTGCTCGCCCGATCCAATGGCTTACGGCTTAGTGGGTGACGTGGAATAATGGTATGCCCGCTTTTGGTGCAAGAATCGTATATAGAATTGAAGATGTGTTCCAGGAACACCGTCGAGGGAAAATCCAACACCCAGTCACAGACACGCACTTAAAACAGGTCTGTAGTAACATAGACGCGCATTAAGAAACAATCGTATGTAGTAACCCGACGGATGGATTGGCAGTGCGACTGTTCTTGACACGTGTTTGTAAGATCAACTACCACAGACGCGCATTAAATTACAGACGCTCCTTTGTAGGCGGGTGTCTGTGCCTAGTTAGTAAACACAGACGTGCGTTAAGTTACAGAGGTGCCGAGGTGCCTTTTACAGTTCCCATGAACAACACCATCATCACATATGGCATGGTACCTCTTCCTCTCATTCCTTATGAGCCGCACATCTACTCTCTCCCTCAAACTGTATTCTGTGACTGCCTTTCTAAGTAGCTCCACTGACTCAAACAACATTCTAACCTTGAAAACAGGATTGTGCAAATGTTTTGATACAATAGACCTGAATCTAAGCCTATCTTGATCCTCTCCATCTGAATCAGGCAGTTGTAACTCATCATCACTGGACATATCACTACCATGATCAGCAACAACTCATTCTCTAGACATCCTTGCTTTGCGTCTGTTTCCAGTAGATACATTCTTCCCTTTGAATACTCCTTCATCTGTCACATGAATAGGTTGTCATCATCAGCTTTAACATCGTTGTCAGTATCCACAAAGTCACTATCTTCCTCACTGTCTTCCTCAGTAAAATAAACTGGTGCACTACCACTTGTTCTACGGCCATCCTGTACATCAGCAGGTCCTGTTGGATTGTCCCAATCTGTACCATTGATGTTGCCTTCATGAGCTACATACAGAACAACGTTCTTCACTTTATGCAGCATAGATGCCATTACCAATGGGTCTGATTCTTCAAGAACGAACCTTACTCCATTTGATAGACTTTCCAGGAAGCAACCAGCAAACCTTTATTAAAGGTTTCTTGGGATAATTAAGCTGCTGAAAAACAAGATCCTCTAAACAGAGCACAGACCATGTATCCACCTCACAGGGATCAAACCAGTCCACTTGCTCATCCAGGTACACTTTGTTCGATCCTTTCCACACAAAAAAAACCGCCATGATTCATTTCAACTGTGAACTCGTCATCATCATTGCCTGGAATCCTAAGAAAACCCTAAATCGGTCGTGTGAATACAAACCAAGAAACCCTAGTCGACCAACACACCGGATTCTCAAAAAAACAGACATGTACACCCAGATTGGTTGATCCTATGGCAAACTCAATCAAACATTGGGTCTTCTATTTACTCACTGTATTCTGGAGGCGGCTCCAACTCTTGCCGCAACGTAGCCACCATCGTCGAGATTCAACGCGATTGGATTACGCACCGAGGTCTAGTGTCACCCCATGATTGCCTTCTCCACCATCGTTATGCGCGTCGCCGTCGACCCTCGGAGGCAGCCGTCCACGGCCTCCGTTCTTCGTGTCGGCCGCTCTACTCGCTCTCCGCTCGGCTCCTTAGACGGATGATTCGAGAATTTGGGTGTGGAGGGGAATGAGACGAGACAAACAGGCTGGGGGACATAGAAAAAGTAGCACCCAATCGGTAGACAAGGTGTGGTCAACTTGGGTCGCCAGGCACGCTGGACAGGCATGTCGGATGGCTGGATGCTTGTAGGCAGATTTGGGCCTTCCAATGCTGCCCAAATAAAGATAATGGCCGTAAAGGTGCACTTTAGAAGGTGATGACACAAATAAAAAAGGTAGTGGACTCCTGGTGCATTTTGCTCATTCTTAAATAAAAGTAGTAGTAACTTTTTAATCAGCCATATGTATTAGAAGGCATCCTGAACATTAATTAATTTTATAGTAGTATAGTCAGTTGTTAATTAGCCATGTACATGAATAAGACATGTACTAGTAGTTTAACAAGTTACTACTAACTAATTTTGTTGTATGCTTCTTGTGGGATTGATGCTTGTATATATCTAGATAAACTTATTCTATCATGTATCTTTGGCTAATGTTGTGTTACACAGGACCTTGACTTGTCAACCACGGAAGTCTGCGCGGAAGATATTAGAACGTAGATCGCTGATTTCATTCTGGAGTGGATCGTGGAGCCAAATGGCCAGTTTCATTCTCCTCTAGCTGTTAATAAACAATATGATGATGAATAATATTGGATGCCACTGGAAGCATGCAATTTGTCCTAGCTGCGCTGCCTGAGACCCGCCATGCATACATTGGAATTGTATGCAGTGAGTTATTTCTGGAGCTAAATACATTGAAAACTTGAACATGAATTGATCTATGTTGTGTTAAATCAGTCTAGACTAGTTTGTGGATTCTATGTGTCAAATCTGTGTTTATGGAGCTACTTTGAGTAATTAAACTTAATCTGTTTTGTATTTGTGTAATGAGATGATGCTAATCCACTAATGCTGACAGCGTGTAATTCCTTGTTACTACAAACACTTGAGAGATAAGCATCAGTAAGTAAATTATTACCACCAACGCGTGTTCCCGCAACGCGTCGCTACAAGAACATTAATACAGACGTGTGTTGTTTTTTTTTCACAGACGCCCTTTGATTGGCGTGCGTCAGTATTAGCAGCTTATTACAGACGGGTGTCGTGGATCACAGACGATTGTTAAGTCACATGCGTCTGTAATAGGTATATATTACAGACACGAAGCGGGACGTCTATAATTTATTTATCCTTATCACAGACCTCTTATGACAGACGCGCAGCAGCGTGTCTGTGATCACACTTAATGCGTGTCTGTAATGTCATTTTTTCACATGGTGCTCTAACTATGCATGAATATTGGAGAACTAAAACTCAGTTCCATCATGATAGTTGTCTATGCATGGTTCTGGTACAATATTCAGGAGAAATTGGTGACACTCCTCCTAGCTGTCTTTGTTGTTGACTGGCACAAAACTAGAACATTTTTACAACTAAGCACAAGAGCACACACACTTAACATTACGTTAAAAAAAATACAAAATGCATATGTATGCACTGATATAGCAACTCATCGGGTATGTGTGCCTTTTTCAGGCACCTCTCCAAGGAGGAAACTAGCATCAGCCATAGCTCCATGCACCTGACAATAATTTTCATTGATATTAATGTTAATGAATCCAGCGAAAAAAAAATTGAGCTGCATGTCATTCAGGTCTGGTATGCTTTGCTAAGAACTGATGAGAAATCAGAATTTTTCACAGATGTCTATTGCCTATTGTTGACAAGTTTCGATGCTGTAATAAGAGGTTTTGTCTCTCTCTTTGGGTGCTATTGTATATGTTTCAGATGATATGTTTGGTTAAAATCTTTATGCAACTACTAACATGTAAGCTATTTATTATTTAGAATTGAATCACTTCACTGTTCATTGGAACAATCTGCTGCTGAGAAGTGAGAACCAATTATTAGTATCATAATCAGCATGGTAAATCAAAGGCAAATGGATTGGAGGGGAATGAATAGCTAGCTACCTTGCAGCAGGCCAGCAGCAGGAAAAAAATTCGGTGCGACCCATCCGTACCTGGCACTGTGGGGACTTCCAATCACTGAGCCACGCGTGGACAACTATTGAACCGGCTCGCCTCACCCAATTTTTTTCCCAATTTTTTTCCCAGCAGAGTGAGGCGTGGTGAAAGCCAAACGGCTCCGGGCCCCCACTTGCCCAGTTTTGCTGCCGCCGCGGAGTCCACTTCTCGTCTCCTTCTGATCATCTGGGCTGACGATACAGTGAGCATGAGCCAGTGACGCGGGTGGATGTGGAAGGCGCCGTAGCCGCCTCCGTGACGGCGTCGAGCGCATCATAGGTGAGGTAGGGCGGCGAGACGAAAAGGCGATGTCCTTTCTGGCTGCCTGTCCCGGCGCCAGCTCGCACCACCACTCGCGGCCGCCGGCAACGGCTTGCCTCGCCTCGCCGCACCGTCACGGACCCACTAATCTGTGGCCTCTGGTAACCGGCCACCAACAAAACTCGCCCACCTGGGCCGATGAATCACTGCGCTCCACACCATAGCGGGCGGTGGCGCGCCCACCCACCACAAGAACAAGGGTCGGGGGTGGGGGGAGGTGGGGGCCGGAGATTCGGCGACGGACTGCGGGCTGCGCGGGAGGTGGAGAGATCTTTTTGCTTACATATACACAAAACACAGGAATACTCCCTCTGTAAAAAAAAAATGGAACGCGTATGACAATCCACTAATACTTGACAGGAATACTCCCTCTGTAAAAAAATGGAACGCGTATGACAATCCACTAATACTTAAGAATTAAGAGACACAAAGATTGAATGACCTTCTGATAGTTTCTACTACACAACAAAGTAGCATAGAACAGAAGTTCAATAAACACTAACATGTCCAATTATTATTACAATAATATCACCACACTCACTGAAAGGCAAACAAGTTCTAGAGAAAAAATTAAAACATTATCTTTATATCTTAGTTCTTCAAGCTCCTCCAAGCCATAATATGTAGGAAGCTAACTAAAAGGCCAGACCTGCTCAACAGTCAACACGAGCACTCTGGTACAAAATCTTGAGATTTAGCCCTAATTCTAACCCTAAGAGCACGATAGAATGACATCGTTTGACCTTGGACAAACAATGAATGGCCTTTCATCAGATTTGCATCTCCTCATTAAGAACCAAAACATAGACTGTCATATTCGCTAAATCTAAAAAACAAACTCGGTTTGCTTTAGAGAAAAAAAAATGTTTGTTTTAGAGTTATATTCGCTAAATCTAAAACAAACTCGGTTTTTTCTCTAAAACAAACTCGGTTCTGCCAAACTGCCTACCCTAGCTACAAGTTTGACACTGCTCAAACCATTAGAAGCAATAAGACGAGTTTGTGGTCCAGGGACAATACCCAAGTGTTCAGCAACAAAGGACACAATTTAATTATCCAAGGTGAATGGGACTGTGTGGCTTCTGGGACCGAGAATTTTCAATAGAAGAAGGAACCTAAATACAAATAATTATATATTTCAAAATTTAGAACACATGCTACAAACTTGATAAAATAAGAAAAACAAGGCGAGTATGAGTGTCTATGCATCTATCTTGGGTTGGAGTATCTCCAATATCCATGACATATAATGACTACACTGGCTGCAAATTGGGATGAATGTGTGGGTTTATTTGGCAAATAAATATATCACACTGAGCCAGCAATGGTGATGTGTTGGAGTTTGTGACAGCGCCAACGAGTGCCGGTGGCCATAGCGTCAACCCCAATACTAGAAGGTGTTGCCCAAATACTACATGGTCATGCCCACGAGAAGACAATGACGAATGACTAAAGAAGTGAAGATGATAAGGTGCTTATCTGAGTGGAAAATGTAGGGGGACTTATTGACCATCATGCTATCCAAGACACGCTAAGCATGCATGTTTCGTTCTCAGTCACCTCAAAGGGGTAGGATGCGTGGTTAGTCTACGTACCTTGATAAATGATCACCAACACTTTGTGTACCTTCTATGTTTTTCAAAGCACTTTTACTTGGTATCCTTGAAAGACATATAGAACGTATGGAATTGTCATGCAAAATTGGGGGTACTTGTTTTAGTAATACTCACATACAGTGTATATAGCATGCACACCCATCCTGTTTTACAATCAGACTCAAACCAAAAGCGTGGGCATGGGCACATGAACCGGTGGTCATGGGAATTTTGTGGTGTAGGCACAAGAACCAATTGCTGTAAATATTAGGTAAAGAGAAGACGTTAGTTACATTGAAAATAAATACAATGTTCATTTCAAACACTTTCTAGCTAAGCTATAGAGAGAATAATGTTATTTCTAAACATTTTGTACCTTGATACAAAAACATGCAAATCTTTTGCATGATCAAGAAAAGAAAGCTATAAAGAGAATATCAAACTAAAAATGTTAAGAATTATTATATGTAACTAGTAAATCATAACAACTTATTTTCATATTCTATCAGTTTATTATATAATGACCAGTAAATCATAATGACATATTTTCATAACAAATTATCAGTTTATAAAGAAAGGTAGCTTGTATATATAGAAGTAACTCAAGCTATTGGAAACATATATTGGATAATTTTATGATAAGTTTTTTTTTTTTTTTTTTTTTGAGGAGGTAGTCGCATGTTTCGTGCAGAATAGGCCCATTATTTCTACCGCAGAGGCTTCGGCCCTATTCCATGCGAATGTGCATTGTAGCACGTTGTTGCGGGATTTTGTTAAACATAAACCTATTATATACATAATATTACTATGGAAAATTATTTTCTACTCCTAGGGAGTAGTTACTTCCATGTTTATATCTCAAGATTTAGGGTATGTATGACAAAAAAAAAAGTATATGTACACGAAGTATATGATCATACTAGACCATCTATGGTATTATATATGTCAAGTATGCAAGCATACATAGAGTATATGGTCATACTTATTTTATATAATACAGTAAGTGGCATTGTCATAATATATTAAAAAAGTATGAGTTCCCTTGAAATTTTTTTTGCGTAAGAAGATTTAGAGTATCTTAGTATTAGTATATACACACACTTAAAGTGATAAACAAGTATGAACACATACGGTTTTTAGAGATGGGAGTAACTACTCCCGGGAGTATAGAAAATGCACCCATAATACTATATGAAATATTATATATTATATATTGTGTATACATAAATTTGAATTTGAATTGCATGATATTTTGTTGTATCAGATCTGATAAAAAATTAGTAAGCTAACAAAAGTAAAATCAATAGAATATTTGATTACATTATAGAGGAATAGGTGATGAGACAAACAACGTACGTAGATGACATGTATGTTAATAGATTAAGATTTATAATATATCACATAATAAAGATGACATGGTCATTTTTCTAATTAATATGGGATGACATGGACTTAGTAGGAAATGATGTGGACACATTACATGAAGAGATAGAACATTTAGTAGGTCACCTGGTGGGGAATGATATAGACATTTGCACGAAGGGAGAAATTATCTAGTGAGGTCTATCTTTGTAAGAGTTATCCATAAGGCCTCATTTAGTGGGGCTCCAAGTGCTTCGGTTCCTATATTAATGCATAGTAATATTCGACACTGTTGATTATTGTGGCACAGGTGAAAATGTCTTCGCCTCATCTTAAAATGAACTACAACATGGAGCCTAGTGAACTTGTATTTTTGGGGCATCTCCCAAATCTGCGACAGTGCTCTCATAAGTGCTAGCAGATATGTCCATGCTTTAAAACATAGCATATTCAATTTCAATAAACATTGCTTGTAACTTAAACTTTGACAAGAATTTACCCATCATTGAGTGATTGAGTCAACAATAATACTTTTTTTGACGCAAAGTCATCAATAATATTTATTTTCATATCTTTACATTAATGTATTAAAAAATTTACAGAGTTAAGCCTATAACTTAAACTTTTTTTGAATTCACCTATAACTTAAAGTTAATTTGACCCCAAAAGTCTTCTTTAATTAGCCCGTTCATACACTGCCCACGGCTCAAATTAAAAGAAAACAAAGCTTTTTTTTGAGGGAAAAAAGAAAGGCAGCGTATGGAATACAAACTGGACATCTATACAAACTGTAATTAGAATCTTTAGACTCTAATCCAATGGTTAGATGGAGAGGTGGGTTAATTTAACACTTAAACCCCCAACTCATTCCATCTAATCCATCTAATCCCGTGCAGATTCCGTACGTTGTTCCCGTAACCAGCGATCGAGTCTGGCACCGTTTTCGTAGGCCGTTTCGTTCGTGGGCGATCGAGACCGCCGTCACGCGCCGATCCAGCTGCGCCCCCCACCGGCCACCGCTTCTGCCTCCGTTTGTTGGCGATCCAGGCCGGCGCCGTCACGCTCTGGCACTGCGTCCGGAGGCACGGCATGATCGGCGCGCTGGATCGTGGATCGTGGTCTCGAGCGGTCGGCGGCCGTTCGTAGCGAAGGAATGATCGTGGACTGAGATTCGTAGCGGGCGGCGGCGCTGGTCCACTGAGATTCCTAGCGGAGGAACGACGGACGGAAGGAAACGTCAATTGACGGAAGGAAACGACGGACCGAGATTAGATGGATTAGATGGGATGAGTTTTGGGGGTTAATTGCTAAATTAACCCACCTCTCCATCTAACCATTGGATTAGAGTCTAATGGTCCTAATTACAGTTTGTATAGTTTGTATAGATGTCCAGTTTGTATTCCATACGCTGCCAAAAAGAAAACAAAGCTGTAACTTTGCTAAACAGGCCATCTTTAATCTGGCCCAGTAACACGCGTGACCCAATGACCTAGGTCGTGCCAGGCCATGAAATTGCCAACGCACTGCCTGCGATTGTGGCCAATTCATACCGGTTAAAAAAAAAAATCAATCGTGAATGGGCAAGTCTCAGGAGCACCTGTGGTGACTTCGTGAACTTCAAGATTTATCGGCTCAGTCCTTTGAAGGTGCTCATAGGGGTAGGGTTTGCATACGTGTGTTCATAGAGGTGAGTGTGCGTGCGTGTTGAGCGTCTGCGTTGTACTGTGTAATTAAAAAAAAAGCAAGGTACAAAATGCAAGACTGGTGTTCTAAAAAATACAAGATTTCCTTTTAAAAAATACAAGATTGATTCTCAAAAAAATTACAAGTCAAGTACAAACAGAGCTCTTGAAATTAATTTAGGTCATTAAATGATTATATAACACTATAAGGTATAATAATGTTGGTAAAGTCCTGGCTAGCCACGTGGAAGTCTCGTGGCCACTTATCACTGTGAAAGAGACGACATACGGAATATACTATGCAGCATCCTCCGTACCTGAGGATAAAATCATGAAATATATTGCCACCGAGAGAAGAAGCAAGGAAAGGTCGATATGTCCGAGTGGTTAAGGAGACAGACTTGAAATCTGTTGGGCTACGCCCGCGCAGGTTCGAACCCTGCTGTCGACGTTGTTTCTTCCAGCATTTTTTTAATATAAATCTTTTCAGCAAATCATGCACGTGCCTAGAAGATATTAGATATTTATCATTTTTGTTTATTTTTTTCTAGCTTGCTTGTCGTTATCATCTTGACAACAATGTTTTAGAAATATAACAT
Organism: Themeda triandra; assembly: GCA_018135685.1. Taxonomy (NCBI): domain Eukaryota; kingdom Viridiplantae; phylum Streptophyta; class Magnoliopsida; order Poales; family Poaceae; genus Themeda; species Themeda triandra. Next base: position 121,926 of record JAENPR010001277.1, on the reverse strand, counting down.
TTATTGGAGGTGAGATTCTCGAGGCAACTAGAAAACCAGGTGGAGAAATCCCCACAACATCGTGACCAGAGTTGTTGGAGGGACAATGGTAACAGCTGAGAGCAATTAGCTTCAGGATTGATTGATTGATAATTAGGGTACAGGGTACAATATATAGGCAAGGATCAATGAGGGTTCAAAGAAACACCCAATCAACGGTGATCCTTGCCTTATCAATCTATCTTAACCCCTAAGGTACTTAGCCGATTAGACTTAGCACAGGCCCATACAGCCCATTAGGGCACCTATTGCTAACACGCCCCCACAGTCGAATTGTCAGCCACTCTTTTAAACACGCCCTTCGTCGACGATCTCGCACGTCACCTCTAGCGTTGGCCTCCGTGGCAGCAGGCCATCAAGACTCTAGCATGCAGTCGGCGGTTGTGGCCTCGACGATTTGCCCGCCCTCGCGGTTGGTCAGAAATCCATTTTTCGTTTGGAGGAGGTTATTTGGACTTCAATAAAAGTTGAGACAAAATGGATTTTTTTTTTTTTTTGTTAAAAGAAAGAGAGACCAAGGTTTCTTCGTCCGTCATCAAATTACTAGTATTTGGAGAAAAAGGCCATGGCGGTGCAAAAGATCGGGTTGTTATCAGAGCTCAGGGAATATTGTTGTTGTCTAGAGTGAGTCACTAGGCCCAGCTGGAAGGTACTTTTTAGTATTTTGCAACATGGTCCTTATGGACGAGGAGGCAAGCAACGGACCCACTTGTGGCAGCTCTAGACTCGTTGATGAAGGTTCCCAGGCGGTCGCAGCACTCCCTGTTCGGGGGTCGGCGTGTCATCGGCGGCTCCTGTAACAAAATCTTCGCAGAGCGAGGCGTCGCAGTCAAGACCGAGGGATGCTCCTCCTCCTTTTCCTCCTGGCGTACCGGCGCCGAAGCTAGGGGGCTTTGGGCAGGTTCATAGCGCTAGATGACGGAACTGCGGCTGCAGCGGCGGCGGTTAGCAAACATGGCGACAGCGAGCAGGGGTGGTGCACGTCCTAGCGTGTGGTAGAGATTTCGGGTGTACGCACAGTCATGGGCTCCGACTGTTGAAGTCCGCCTCCACTCTTCCGTCGTGGGCTGCGTGCACAAAGTCATTTGCATTGCACGGCCCAATAAAATCTGGTAACAAAGTCACTTGTGGAGCCTCCTGAATCCTCCAACTCCAATCTTCTTCACAGCCCAATAAAATCTGGCGCCGTAGCGTGGAGAATGGTTTTTTTTTTGACAAATGTAAAGGTCGTCTCTTGGTTTTTTTGACAAATGTGACTCAAAATGTGCTTCTCCACGGGCCGTGGAAATCATAGTGTTCAAAACACTTTACTCGCATCATCTTCACGCCAGTGTATACAATACAACCAATATCACGGATTCACGTGTGTTTGCCTTAATCCTCAAGAGAAATTAATGAATTACAAATGAAAATAGTTATATCTTGCTAGAAATAATAGTAATGATGATGCGCAGATCTGCACATGAGTAATCCCAGCAAAACTCCACCCCATAGCATAGACAATCAAATATTGCATTGCACATACTTAGATTATTAGTACTCTAATAAAGATTCAAGTTGACAACAATGAAGAAAACATCACAACTGCAATTATTAATAAGTATTTAAACACCCTTTTTATCAGTAGCTCAGTGTAAGGTCACTCAACAACTATGTACACAGAAGTATATGATGATATGCACATGCAAATAACTTATATTTGTTAAAACGCACCTAGGGTTTGGCGCGGTCGCAAATGTATTTTGGCTACTATCCTACATTTCAGGTGGGGAAAAAGTTCCAACGGTGCGCCCGCTGCAGTGCCTTGTTCTGACAACTGCGTTGTTATGAGGAAGGTTATGAGGAAGCAGGCTGATTTAATTTTCTAACCTAAAAAATCCAAAAGTTGGTGTAGCTTCTAATATAAAATGGAAAAGTAAAGGACAAACCGAATGCTTTACAATCCTAGGCAGCATATAATCAGCCAGCCTTCCACAACCCTAATTTTCCCCCTCCATCACAACCTTAGCCTGATTTGGAAGGCAGGTGCTAGATTAAAAGAAAGTGTAAAATACCAGTTAAAAGCTATACAGGCCTGGTCCAAAAGATCTACTCGAATGGGCCGTAATTGAAAACCAACATAGAATACAATACTCATTATATAACTTTGTGCAACTTAATACTTTTTTCCTACAAAGTTTTTTTTTTTTGAATTTATTTTTCCTACAAAGTTGGGAGAACTTGTGCACAACTTTTGGGGTCAGGTATCCTGCTGCGTCACGCAAAGCGAAGGCATGTCACCGATGGTCAGCAGATTCAACAATGCAAAGCAAGGCGATGGGAAGGTACAATAGGCGGACGGGATCGACTAGCCTAGGGATGACGCGGTTGACGTCGCCCGGGATCGACTAGCCTAGGGATGACGCGGTTGACGTCGCCCACGATTACTAGCCACAGGCAGTGTAGGCCACCGACTCGATGTACGAAATGGCAGCTACCGGGGGCGGTGCAAGTCCAAGCGAGGGGTAAAGACTTCATGCGTCGAGTGTTGTATTAATTGGTTTTCCTCCAATACCCCAATATGCATGCAAAGAGTGGCCCTATAAAAAGAAAAAGCAAGTGCTCAAATCTCTCTAGATCTTTCTCCGCCGAGAGACCGGTGGCCGACATGTTCAGCATCTCCGTCTCCGTGCTACTGGGTGACGGCGAGCTTGCACGGTTCTGGACGGAGTACCGTTGGCGGCCGGAGGGCAGGCTTTGCCAGCTCACTCCGGTCGTCTTCCGCTCGATACCGAAGCGTCTGCGCCGCAAAACGGTCAGAGCGGCTCTGGATGGTGATCAGTGGGCCTGGGACGCGGTGGCAGCGTCCACTCCAGATTTCATGGCTCAGTTCCTACAGCTTTGGACTTTGCTGGAGGGTATCTAGCTTAACCCCCTTGAGCAAGATCGTTTCATTTGGAGGTGGACTGCAGATGGTAAACACATTCATGAGAGAAGCACTACTGATGCAAACTGCATGATGCTCAACGATATGGCAGAAACATCAATTTTGTACCCTAAGCCAACTTATACTTTTTGTTTGAAAAAACGATACGAAGTAACGAGAAAAAAAATGGCTAATAAGCAACATGAGATGGAAAACATTTTTTCACAACATCAAGAAGATCTGGAAAGGCACTGGTAACATCTTTTGGAGGTGCACATATGATTGAAAATAAAAATGCATTTGTGACATCATCGAGTGAATTAGTTTGTTCTTGATTCAACATTTCTTCACCCTGTTAATGGCCTCGTGCTGATTGAGAAGAGATCCCCTCCCTTAGTAGGAGTGAGACGTCGAATAATAAGGCACGCGGCCCCGAACCTGAGGCTGAGGCAAAGGCACACTAGCACTCGCTAAGGTAGAAGATGAACTAGGAGTCGGCATGCACACATTGTATTTAGTTTTCTTTTTTGGTGAGAAGAGCACATTTAGATTTTAGACCCATATGGTAGCAATTTTGAACCACGTTAGGTTTCAAACTGAGGAAGTTTTTTAACAACAAACTGAGGAAGTTAGTGTGAAGAAACATGAAAGCATTGTCTCTTTAGGACAAGAGCAACCATATAAATGATTCCCATATACATGCTTCAGATTTTCAGCAATTACCATTGAAGTACATTTGTCACATAGAATGTGCCACCATCCATACAACACTGTCGTTCATTCCCTCTAAAAATTTGGTGGACAAGACAGGAGGATTATCTAAACATTTTTAGCAGTGACTGATCACGGACACTAAAATGAGACTAACTTATTCTACTGCACTGAGTACTACTAGGACGACTCAATACCTAAGAAGTCTTCAATTTCTTCCTTGAGATGTCCCATAATGCGTTCCTAGGTGTACTCGGTAGGGTGCATGTGTCCCAGAAGAAGTAATCCCCCACATAATCAGGGCAAGAGTTACACAAACTATAGGTACACCACAATTCTATATGGTACAACTTTCTTAAAGCTATACGGCCTAACTACTGCCGTGCTAGAAGTGGAACCGACATGATGTGTTGTTTTGCTTTCCTCCAATACCTCACAATACAATAGCCCTTATAAACTAAAGGAGAAGGCGAGTGGAAGTTTCACTCGTGTAGCTCCTACTCTCCAAGTGAGACACACATGGACATCAATATGTATTTATATAACCTTTAATCATGAAATCTTTGTTGGAGGTCATGCAAAAAAGCACAAGTCATTTATTCAACATATGCTAATTCATTGCAGAGTCATTTTTTAACGCATCATCTTTGTTCAGACATTATCCTTAGTGTGATCAAACTAAACACCTTCATGAGGGAAGCACTACCGATGCAAACTGCATGATGCTCAACGATATGGCAGAAACATCAATTTTACGCACCCAAGTTATACTTGTCGGTTAAAATAAAAAGCTCTGCCATACATGTAGCACCGGATCATCCTGCTAGTGTGAACTGCTACCTAACCGACACCCTTCAAATTCGCACACGACTTTAGTTTGTACACATGTTCATGATCAGGCATGCCTTACTGACAGCGGCATTACTGACACCTTCAAATTGGCACACGACTTTAGTTTTTACCTAGTTTCAAACGGAGACAACGGTAGCAAGCTTGGCTGCCTGGAGCAGGAATTGAGCTCACGACGGCCTACTGACAGCGAAGCCCTACGGCCCGCATTAGCAAAGGACACTGAATCGAGCTCCCGCATTAGCAAAGGAAACTGAATCAAGCTTGGGCTTTAGAATCCCCCACCGGTGATGCGCCGTTTGTGGGCCGGGCTACATTTTAGGCCTGATGGCTAATTGGTGGCAGTGCGTAAGCCTTCTCTACGTTTTCTTGGGCCGGCTTCGGCAAGTGATACAACGGTTGGACAAAAAAAAGCCCACGCGTCGTCAGCTGTCCTCGGCTATTTCTGTTAGAACTCGGTAACTCGGTGTGGATGGGCCCAACAAGATAGAATATTGCATTAGAGGGATCAATCAGCATTGTGCCGCAAAAAGGGATGATTATAAATTCTGCAAAAAAGAGTATGAGTGATCAATCAGCCTAATAATCATCAAAAATGGGCTCACGTATGCGGCTTGACCCATCTTAATGCACATACGTTCAATAAGGCACGCAAGTACGGCCCAAACCCGAGGCAAAGAAAGAGAACACATTATTATTAGGATCTATTTAGATTTTAGACCCATAATTATTTTGAGCCAATGTTACAGTTTTTTTAAAAAAAAAAAACCAAATGGAAGTTGCTCTGCTTGCAGCACGCCTTCAAGCCGCCAACATTCCTGTCGCCCACACCGACGTCCTTGGCCCTGCAGTCGTGCGAAGGCTGCTCGCTTTGCAATCGCACGTTCGGCCCGAAGACCCTGACAGAAGATTAGTAGTTAACGCAACTTCTATTAGGCCTAACTGTTGTCGTGCCAGAAGTGGAACCGCCATAATGTGCTACTTTTGCTTTCCTCCAATACCTCACAAGCAAAGTTGGGAGATCTACTCAAAAAAAAAAAAGCAAAGTTGGGAGAATACAAGTGGAAGTTTGACTCGTGTAGCTCCTACTCTCCAAGTGAGACACATATAGATGTCCAAACAAAATTGAGGGGACCTTATGTCTATTTATATGGCCTTTAAGCACGAAAGTGGTAACTACTGATGCAAATTGCATGATCCTCATGAGAGAAGCAACTACTGAACGATTAAAACTTCATGATGCTCATAATGAGGCACGAGCCAACTTATACTTGGTGTGAACTTACAACCTAACTGACACCTTCACATTCACACGGGACTTTTTTTAACAACTTTCGCACGGGACTTTAATGTGTATCCATCACAAAGCTAGCCTATTTGGAAGCGTAAGCAAGGTGCAACTCATGGCGGTCTGATGGCTGATGATTGGCCTCCATGAAATTGGTGGCCCGGCAGCAAAGCTTGGTGGCCAATACGGCCTAATGACAGGGAAGCCCTATGGGCCGGCATTGGCAAGGGCACTGAGGGCCTTTACGGTAATGTTGTTACGCTGGGCCAAATTATGAGGAGAAGAAATTGCCATTTCTACATGAAGTGACAATAGTTGCTGCTGTCCTGTCCTCCTCCGTGCCGGCGTTCCGGCCACCGGCGGGCAGGCAGTCGCAGTTTCTCCTCCCCATTACTTCCGCACTCTGCACTCCCGTTTGCCTGACCCAGGCTAACAACACTCCACGGCCGTCCTCTGCCGGCCGGCGTGGCATATGTAGCCCCGGCCACGCCCCCGTGCCTCTATTCATTCGCAGTGCGCCCCCATCCCTTGCCTCATTCCATCGTCGTTCTCGCAGTCCCCTTCCAGCTGACGAGTGTGCCTCTTGAATTGGCCTGCATGTGGCTTACTGACATGCAAGTTTGTTGGATGAATGGATGGCCTGCATCTATTTTTGGCATCGATGCAGTTTTCCAGTGTCCCTAGAATGATGAATGCTGATGCTAAAATGACATTGAAATGTGTTATTTCTTTGTGCTTATTAGATATTATAGCCTTCCATTTTTCTAAAGAGTCCTATATTTGATTACTCGTGCTTCAATTTTTACTTTCCTGAAATTTCCAAAGCTTCAATTTTTCTTGGCCTCAATTCTGTCGATTGGATATATGTGTACTGTTTCACTCTGAGACTGAGAGCAGCCCGTTTCTAGATCTGAGACTGAGAGCAGAACCAAGCCTTTCCGTCGTAAATGTGCAAGACCTCTGCCACTGACTGTGGCAGCTGTGATGAGCTGCAGATTCCTGACCGTGACCGGCACCACCAAGGCAGCAATGCTGGACACGAGCCTTGCTGACAGGCACCACTGACGCCAAGGAAGCTGCACTGGCATCCCGTCACTGCCCAAGTTTTGTTCAAGTCTTAAGGACTCTGTTTGTTGTTTTCTGAATGCCTAACTCTTTAATTTACCGTGCAGGCCAACTGACACTGAAGCTTGTGGATTGTAATGAAGATCAAGGCAAATGGTTTCATAGTGCTTGTCCCAGAGTATGGTTATCTCCCTTCCAAGTTTAGTCTCTATATGGATTAATGTTACGCATTCGTTGTTGTACTTCTTCCTCTAATCAGGTTTGGCATAAAAGGGCACATGCATCATCAGCCTCACTCCGAAGGGAAACAAAGGTGGTGATTGGGTTTTGATGAGGTGCACTGGAGAGTAACCAAGCCCGAAACAAACATCAGCTATGCTGTCCTCCAGACTGTTAGAATAGGATTCATATGTGAGTAGTAGAACGTCAGCCTCAAGTAGCATTACTGTTTTCCTAGCCTCCTACACCTTTAGCCCATTTTTTTAATTCAACATTGATGTGTAATTTTCGATTTGTAACACTAACCAAATGGTTAGGATTTTGTAGTATCAGATAGTTTAGTTTTTCTCTATACACAGGAACATAGTTTCTGAATGCTATTCACAGCAGAGAAAATCTGTTAATAATGTGAAAGAGATGTATGTTAATGTGACGTGGTTGTTATTTTACGCAGCATTCTTTTACACGGAAAAGCAAACATTGTTTTGCATGGCCAAGTCTTGCTAAGTTTACCACTACTTAAAGTGGTTCTGATACAGCTCATGTTCCTCATTTGGCTATGCCATATCGTCTCTCCCATTCTGATCTAGATTCAGTAGCTGTGTAGTGTAGCTCACAGTGACATGAACCCCATCGACCAAAGTGTGAGAGTGAGAGCAAAGGCATGCAGTTCTTGGGAAGCAAGAACTGCATGCCCTTGCTGTTCTTGGGAAGCAAATTTATATCATGTAAATCACAACCACGTGTGAGCTGAGGAGGTGTGTGTGCGTTTCGGGTTCGGTAAGCTCCGGTTTACATGGCTCTTCTTCTGCTTAATGAAACACATGCGGTTGCATGTTCTCGAAAAAAAAAGAGCAAGGGCATGCGGCAACTAGGTGCGTCCATAGGAAGATGATGATACACCACTCTTGCCTCACATCAAAGTGCTGAGCTATTGTACTACCTGAAGTCGACAAAGAAATGATCATAGGCATCTCTGATAGACTGAAACTGACATGTTGCGTGAAGGCCTTTTTTTTAGCATTCACCGAGGCTGGGATTTTACAGCGAGGCGAATTTACATGATTCTATTTACTATTGGCTATTCGTAAGAAGATAGCACGAGAAATAATTGAGGATCAAATTCTATGTCAAAGTCAAAAGTGGTAACTTCCAAATTCAAAGAAAACTGGAATGAAAAATGGGCAATCCAAAGCCAAATCCCGCATTGGAGCAGCATGCCTGGATCACCTGTCTAACAGAGAGGTTTTCGCGTTGGAAGATGCAAGCATTCCTCCGTTTCCAAAGTTGCTAGCAGCAAAGAGAAAAGAAGGCGCTGTACTGTTTTTCTGGGATGGTCTGAACTTTCTGAATTGTCTGCATGGATCTTGCAGTGATATTGTTGGTGTAAATATTAATATGTAAGAGGACTATTATGTAAAAGTGAGAAGGAATGAATAGAGGAGGGGTGTGCTGTGCACACTCCAGAGAGTTCTTCCCAAATTGCAATATGGTATACAGAGCCATGGTTAGGGTTAGAGTTACCTCGAGCACCGGCAGAGGCGAGCCCGTGCGAGCCGCCGGCGACGCGTGAGGAGGCGCGGGAGCAGGCGTGAGGTTCGTGCGCGCGGTCGCGAAGCCTGTGTGTGCGGGCGCGAGGCGGCACGACGCTGCGGAGGCGCAGCACTGCGGCGGCGCGACGAGCGCGTGCGGAGGCGGCGAGCGGCGGCGCGGCGGGCGCTGGCGCGAGCAGGAGCAGCTCGGCACAGCGGGTGCACAGCTAGGAGCAGAAGGGGCGACATCTGTCCGTGGGAGAGTCAACACAGGCCCAGGCGGAGCAGCGCAGGTCCAGTGGCAGCAAGCGCAGGAAAGCGGGCTGTGCTCAGGTGGATGCGCTGGTGATTGCGAGAGAGGAGTTGCTATTGCTGTGTGTGCTGCTCCGTGGTGCTGATTTTGGTGGAGTTGTGGCCGTACGGGAGCAAAGGCAAGAGCAGAGCAGCGTGCTGTATGCGTGCGTGTGATTGCTAGCGAGGAGAAGCAGAGCAACGTGCTGTATGTGTGTGGTTGCTCGCTGAGTGGACTCCCAATGTGGTGGTGATTCCAGTGTGGTGGTGCTGGGCTCAATCTGACAGAGAAGCAGTGGAATTGAGTAGGTGTGCAGTGTGCTGCTGTTGAGGTCTTGGGAGGGGTGATTTTAGGAAGGTTGGAGTCTTTGCTGCGTGTAATCTTGTGCTGCAGTAATTTATTTGCTGGTGCCAAACCTGCTTGGGAAGAGGCCTGATTCGAAGAGAAGATGGATCCGAAGGAGGTCTGCGTTTGATGATTGAGTGAAGAGAAGGAGCTTGCGGTGCGTGCGGGCTGCTGTTCAGATTGGTGTTTGGCTGCAGATTTGGAGTGTACCTTGCTGCGGTGATTGGTACTCTGTGCTTTTCTGTGAAATTGATTGTCTGCTGTGCTAGCGTGGTTACTAGTGTTGTTTGCTTGGGAAGGTGGAAGTCTAAACAGAGGAGAAGTTAGGTACTGTTGTTGTGTTGGTGGTTGTGGTGTGTAGTTGCTGGAATTTGGTGAGAAGCCCTGTTGTTTGTACAAGGAGGTGACGATGGAGAGGATGAACTTTGAGAGGGAGATGTTTGCGGTGAAGGTTGCACCCGGACCCGCGGGGTCTGTTGACGCAAGCGTGATAGAGCATTTGGCGGATATGTATAAGGAGGCGATTCGGATGGTGTCCAGTGAGAAGGCGGAGTTAGAGAAGAGCGTGCAGGAGTTTAGGATGGCAGCTGAGGTATATCGGTTGGAGATGGAGGCCAAGGTGAAAGCAAAGACGGAGGAAGTGTGGGCGTTGAGTGCTAAGACGGCAGAGTTGGAATTGAAGGTGCGGTTTTTAGAGGCCGAGCTGATTGCTGCACTGCCTAAGACAGGAGAATTGGAGGACCTAAAGAGGGAGAAGGCTCCATTTTTCACCTTGACAGGGGAGCAGGTCAAGCAATGGGAACAATGGCAGAAGTTCAGAGCATTTGAGATCTCTAAACCCACTCCAGCTGGTCCTCTGATGGCCACCTCCAGTCACTGCAGTAACTTTGCCAACTATGCCCACTTGGGCAAAGGTACTCAGGCACAAGCACTTGCATCCACATATAGGCATAACATAGAATGGGTCATTGATTCAGGAACTTCCAAACATGTCACAGGCATATCTAGTTCTTTTAAGACATACACTCCACATTCATTCTCTGAGACCATTCAAACTGCTGATGGCACCTCCCAACCCATTCATGGTGTAGGATCTATAGAGTGCACTCCATCTCTTTGTCTATCATCTGTTTTACATGTTCCTTCCTTCCCAGTCAATCTCCTCTCTGTCAGTTCCCTTATTGATCAGTTCAAATGCACTGTTACGTTTGATGAAAATTCTTGTATCTTTCAGGAGAAGAGGACGGGGAGAGTGATTGGGACTGGAGTCAGGCGTGATGGGTTATGGTTGATCAACCATGCAGAGTCAGCATTGGCAGCAGCTGCTGGAGCAAAGGAGAGGGAGATTGTCTTGCTTCATCGTCGGTTAGGACATTTCCCTTTTGAAGGTTTGAGTAAACTATATCCTGATGATTTTAAGGACGTGGATAGAAGCAAACTTGTGTGTGATGCCTGTGAACTTGGGAAGCATACAAGATCAACTTATCCTAGCATTGGTCTCCGGAGTTGTGAACCCTTTATGTTAATACATTCTGATGTTTGGGGTCCCTTCTCAGTCACATCGGTGAGTGGTCTTAAGTGGTTTGTCACATTTATTGACTGCTATACTCGTATGACATGGATATATATGCTAAGGGGTAAGCATGAGGTACTTAGATGCTTCCAAGACTTCCATAAGTTAGTCACAAATCAATTTGATGCTAAGATCCGGATTATCCGTACTGATAATGGAAAGGAGCATGTGAACAATGACTTTGGGGCATACCTCTCAGATCACGGGATTATACATCAAACCACTTGCCCCAACACTCCACCCCAGAATGGTGTAGCTGAGAGAAAGAACAGACATTTATTGGAAGTAGCAAGGTCACTAATGTTTCAAATGAATGTACCAAAGTATCTATGGAGTGAGGCTGTAATGACAGCAGCATATCTCATTAATCGGATGCCGTCCAGGATCCTTGGCATGAAGTCACTAGCTGAGCTTCTTTTGGGACAACAAGAGTTTAAAGTACCCCTAGGGTATGTGGTTGTGTTTGCTTTGTCAGGGACCATAGGCCTTCAGTGGGAAAATTGGATCCTCAAGCAGTGAAGTGTGTTTTTTGTTGGATACTCATCTACACAAAAGGGTTACAAGTGTTGGGACCCTATTGGAAAGAAATTATTCGTTAGTATGGATGTGACATTTCGTGAGTTTGAATCATACTATACAAAACCATATGATCTTGATCCATTCTTGGAGGAATTCTCTTCAGTCACTGAGGGTGACAGTAGAGAGGGGGAGAATAGAGGAGCTGCTCAACAGGAAGTGATTGTCGGTACTATCCCATGTCCAATGGATATGTCTGAAATCAAGAAGGGAGTTTGTGAGGATGATGGTGCAGATATGGGGAATGATGATTGTGAAGGTGAAGAGGAAATTGATGATGGGAATGAGAAAGAGGCAGTTGGCGCCAGGAATGAGGAGGTAATTGATGTACAAAATGGAGAGGTGATTGCCAAGGAGTCAATAGTGCACCAAAGGGAACAGTCTAGCAGTCAGGGGGAGCAAACAGTTACAAAAGAGCCAATAGTGTACCAGAGGAGAAGGTTTAGAAGTCAGGGGGAGCAAACTAGTGCACCACAGTCACAACAACCTGCTACACCAGTCCCAAATCTCTCCTCAAACCTCTCTCCATCAAGTGGTAATGTCCTCCCTGACCCTGAACATCCTGAACATGTAGAGTTACCTCTTGCACAACGTAGGGATACTAGATCCAATTTTGGAAAACCTCCTGTTCGTTATGGTTTTGAGTATTCTAGTACAAATCATGACATTGCCAACTTCCTCTCATACTCTCGTCTTTCACCTGCATATAGAGCATTTGTTGCATCTTTACAAATAGTGCCTATTCCAAGGGACTGGAGGTGTGCAAAACAGGACCCTAAGTGGAAGGCAGCAATGGAGGAAGAGATGCATGCTCTGCAAAAGAACAAAACATGGGAACTGGTTCCACTTTCAAAAGGGAAAAGAGCTGTGGGTTGTAAGTGGGTCTTCACTGTGAAGCAAAACCCAAAAGGGGAGGTGGACAGATACAAGGCAAGGTTGGTTGCAAAAGGGTATAGTCAAACATATGGCATTGATTATGATGAGACCTTTGCTCCTGTGGCAAAGATGGGTACCGTTAGGACCCTAATCTCTTGTGCGCTTAACTTTGGTTGGCCTCTACATCAGATGGATGTGAAGAATGCATTTCTTCATGGCGACTTACAGGAAGAAGTCTATATGGAAATTCCACCGGGGTTTGCTAATAGTCAAACTGTTGGCAAGGTGTGCAGACTTAAAAAATCACTCTATGGACTAAAGCAATCACCCCAGGCATGGTTTGACAGGTTTAGGAGGGCAGTCTGTGGTATGGGCTACACTCAATGCAATGGTGATCATACGGTCTTCTATAAGCATAGAGAAACATTTATCACTATTATGGCGGTGTATGTGGATGATATTGTGATTACAGGAGATGATGTGGAGGAAATCAAATGCTTGAAGGAGAATCTAGGAAAAGCTTTCGAGGTAAAGGATCTTGGACTACTTAGGTATTTCCTTGGGATTGAAATTGCTAGGTCACCTAAGGGGATAGTTCTCTCTCAAAGGAAATATGTTCTTGATCTATTAGCTGAAACCGGCATGCTGGGATGTCGGCCATGCAGTACTCCTATTGATAAAAATCATCAAATTAGTGCCCAGTGTGGAGATTCTGTGGACAAAGAAAGATATCAAAGATTGGTGGGAAGACTGATATACCTGTGTCATACAAGGCCTGACATTTCTTATGCAGTGAGTGTGGTAAGCAGATATATGCATGATCCTAGAACAGGGCATATGGAGGTTGTCTACAGAATTTTGAGATACCTAAAGGGAACCCCAGGGAGAGGGTTTTGGTTTAGAAAAAACATGCACCTGGATTTGGAGGGATACTGTGATGCAGATTGGGCAAGTTGCAGGGATGATAGGAGGTCTACCTCTAGTTATTGTGTGTTTGTGGGAGGTAATCTTGTCTCATGGCGAAGCAAGAAGCAAGCAGTTGTTGCTCGGTCTACTGCAGAGGCTGAATATAGGGCAATGGCATTGAGTCTGTGTGAGACGTTGTGGCTAAAAGGCCTATTGAAGGAGTTGCGGGTGTTGAGAAATGAGACCATGATGCTTCATTGTGACAATGTTGCTGCAATCAATATTGCAGATAATCCAGTCCAATTTGATCGTATCAAGCATGTTGAGATTGACAGGTTCTTCATCAAGGAAAAGCTAGATAGTGGGGTCCTAAAGTTGAAGTATGTAAAATCACGTGATCAACTAGCGGATTGTCTTACAAAGGGTTTAGGACCTAGTGAAAATGAGTTGAGTTGTAGCAAGATGGGCATGCTAGATATCTTTAGCCCATCTTGAGTGGGAGTGTTGGTGTAAATATTAATATGTAAGAGGACTATTATGTAAAAGTGAGAAGGAATGGATAGAGGAGGGGTGTGCTGTTAGCACACTCCAGAGAGTTCTTCCCAAATTGCAATAGATATCATCCGAAATCTGGAGCCCAATTTCATTCCAGAAGGATCTAGCCACAGTGCAATGGAAGAGGATGTGATTAGTGGTTTCATCAGAACCACCACAAAACTGGCAGCAGGCATCTTGAACTATTTTTTTTTCATCAGGTTTTCCCGGCATTGGATTCTTCCTTTTGAGGCTAGCCATATAAAGAACTGAATTCTCGGTGGCACTTACTGCTGCTACTGCTGCTACTCGCTGCTTCTGCTTCTTTGCTGCTGCTACTACTACTACTACTACTGCTGCTGCTCTCACGCTATGCTGCTGCTGGCTAGCTTTCTTTGCTCACCGCTCTCAAGCCTCAAGTATCAAGCTCATCAAGTATCAAGCTACTGCTACTACTACTTCTACTACTACTACTACTACTACTACTACATCTGAGGTCATTTGGTACCTCGTTTGACTAGAGTTGACCAAGTCTCGTCTTGCATTTTCAAACCCTGTGAGAAGAGTTTACTAAAACTTTTTCAAATGCAAAAGTGTTCTATATATGAAATATGTATCTTGATGAGATGTAACTATCTTGTATTCAAAATTTTTCATTTGAGGTCATTTGGTACCTCGTTTGACCTAGGTTGACCAAGTCAAACCTCTCGTTTTTTCGGAAAATACACGTTGACCGGACCCTAGATGGCCTCGATGCAAAAGTGATGAACAGAAAGTTTGATCCACTCATCAAGATACATATTTTCTCCAATGGTCACCTTTTCATCTGGGATTGTATGGACCACTCAAACTTTGAAACTTCAGTTTTTCGCGGCTAGACGCGGGTTTTCGACCCCCTAGGCGGGCCCACCTCGAAAAGTCATGAACATCAAGTTTGATCCACTCGTCAAGACGAACAATTCATACAAAGGTCATTTTTGCATTCGATGAAGCGTTGCAAAAATGTAGTACACATATAAATATGGTCTGACACATACATAAATATAGTCTCACACACACACATACATAAATGTAGTCTCACACACACACATACATAAATGTAATTACGCTTATCATAACTAGTCCTCCCCCGAGACAGTTTTCCACTTGACTTTTCGTTCCGCCCATGGCAATATGTTTTTGGGTAGTTTCTTTTCCACTTCATTGATCTTTTTTGTAAAGCTTGTGAAAAGCGGCATTTCATCGAACTTATTGTAGGCATCAACATCTTTGACACCATCCACTCCGATAATGTGTTGTTTTCCGAGGATAACCACATGCTTAGGTTTCTTCTTTGGGGGTTGTATACTGAGCGGGTCGGTCATAAAGAAAACTTGCATAACATGTGAAGCGAGCACCCATGGATCATCATTGAAGCCTATGTTCTCGAGGTCCACGACCCTCAATCCAATTTTATTGATTTCGGTTTATTGAGCCGCGACATTGAAATAGGGCCACATTTAGTTCCTCAATCCCATAGTCAAGTTCCCATATTTCCTCAATTATGCCAAAGTAGTCGACCTTTTTGCCCCCTCGCCGATAGCCACTACTCGAACACCGCCGTTTTTGGTTCACACTTTTGCTATCCTTTGTGTGGGTATAGAATGTGTACTCGTTGATCTCATACGAACTCCAAGATGTCACCGTCTTGATGGCCCCGCCGCTAGCTTACCGATGGTAATGGAGTCTTTGGTTTCTCCAGTCAGTATGTTCTTGTCCTTCGACCATGAAGTTACGCGTTGCGTGTTGTTTCATGACCCATCACCTCTACGACCGTGTGACTCCGACGAGATGATCTCCAAGTGTTCACTAATGTATGGATCCATCGCTTTGAGCCTGCCAAGACAGCGTAGTGCGCCCGACTCACTTCTTGGTAATCTTCATCGATGAAGACTTTCCTACCATTTGTGCCCTTCCCGGCCAGCCTATTCTTGTAGCGAGAATCGGGAATACCAATCCCTCTCTGTACTTTTAGGTACTCTTGACAGCACTCGATGACTTCTTCATTAGTGTAGCCCTCTATCATGGAGCCCTCTGGGTAAGCACGATTATGCACGTATCAGCTTAGAACCGACATGAACCGCTCGTACGCCCACATTTCATGCAAGTAGCAAGGGCCCAACGCCTGTATCTGATGAACCATGTGAATCATGAGATGTACCATTGTGTCGAAGAAAGCGGGCTGTAAACACATCTCTAGTTGGGCCTGGGTCTCCACGATGAAATCATGTAGGTCATTCAACTCGTTCTTGCTAATCTTCTTCTGCGTTATCCTGGACCAGAAGTAGCACATGCGGGTGATAGCCATCTTCAAGAACTCTGGCTTGATAGCCCTGATTGCGATTGGTAGGAACACCGTCAGCATCATATGACAATCGTGAGCCTTGCGGTTTTCGAATGACAGTCCTTCATCGACACCCGCCTTCTTCGGGTTTGCCGAAAACCCGTCGGGACTTTGGTCCCCTTCACGGAAGTGCATATACCTCTCCTCTCTTCCCGTTCTAGGTTGAAGCTAGCCTGATTGATGGTGTATTTTCAGATTTTTGGGTCATGTATCGGGTGAAGCTCTGGCATAACCTTTAGCTGCTCCATGTCCCTCCGTGCTCTGAGACTATCCTTTGACTTGGTCGTGTCCATCAAGGTAGCGATGAGACTCTCAAAGACATTCTTCGCACGTGCATAGCATCAATGGCATGGGGACCTCCAATTCGGAGCCGGTATTTAAGATACGAAAGAAGATTGACTTTTTCTTAAAAGGCACGCGTTCGATAGGAGGTATGCTTCTGTCTCTGGGCGTTCCATCTATTTTCTTCTTTCCATAGACGACGCTTATGTTTTTCACCATTTGGAACACATATTTTCCATCATGACGTCTCACCGGAGGCCGGTCTTCATCCTCTTCGATGTCGCCGAAGTACTTTAAGTACAGCTTTGCTGCGGTACTTGTGACCTTGCTTTAGGAAGCGATGGTTCCCGATGTAAACAACCTTCTTGGATCCATCTAGGAACACCCATTTAGTATCTTCCGGGCATGACTAGGCATCCCGTCTTGCCTTTGAACTGTCCCGATAAAGGCATACAATGCAGGGTGGTCGTTGATGGTCACAAATATTGTTGCTCTTAATGTGAAGGTCTCCTTTTGGAACGCATCGTACATCAGCTCCCCGGTCCTCAATAGATCCTCGAATTCTTCCATCACGGGCTCGAGGAACACGTCCATATCAAAGCCTGGTTGCTGTGGGCCAGAAACAAGAACGGTGAGGAAAAGGTACTTTCTCTTCATACACAACCACGTCGGGATGTTGTACATCATCAGGATCACTGGCCAGGTACTGTGTTTGCTAGTCCTCTCGTTGAAGGGATTCATTCCATCCGTGCTCAAGGCGAACCGTACATTCCTTGGGTCATCACTGAAATGCGGGTTGTTTCTATTGAAGTCCTCGCCCGACGCCATCGGCCGGGTGTGCAATCACATCGTCATCGACCGGGCGCTCATCGTACCACCATGTCATGAGCGCGGCTTCCATAGGGTTTAGGAAGATACGCCTCAACCGGTCAGTCACCAGCAGGTACCACATTACCAAGGCAGGAATTTTCCTCTTCCTTGCGTCATTGCCTAATGGGGTGTCCTCTGGAGGTTGAGATTGTGGTACCGCCTTTTTGGAACCCTTCTTACTCCTCTTGTTCCCGGTGACGGCTTCTCCGCCACTGTAAACGTCATTGTCCTTGTACCGACTTGCCCCACAACGAGGACATTTATCCAGGCCTCCGAACGTTTTACCACGAAAAAGGATACAAAGGTTGGGGCATGCATCGATCTTTTCAACACCCATTGTCAATGGATTTATGACCTTTTTCGCATGGTATGTGTTGGAGGGAACTAGGTTTGGCGGTGGCGGACGGATGACGAAAGATGCAACGGATCGTCGAAGCTGCGGTCCGACCGGCCGTACTTAGCCTTCGTGGAGTAGTAGCTCGAGCACAAAATGGAGCAAGTGTCCACTGTTTTGGGCAGCCCTTATCAACACCATACACAGTCGCCCTCGACGACGCTTTCACCCGCTCAAGGTTTTCTAGACCCTTCTTCTGCTGTAGTATTTCTGGTCCAAGATCCCGAAGCATTTGCTCTAAGTGGTCAAAGTTTTCTGCATCACCCTCATCACCTGCTCCGCCATCATCATTGTCGACACCGCAAGCATCAACATCATCATTGTCGACACCACCGCCATCATCACCACGTGCCTCTTCATTGGCCAAATCATCTTGCATCCGCACGTTAAACCCACACCGATCGTCGGCGGGCAATTGGTCGTCAACGGCATCGTGCCATTCGTTGCCGTCATCCACCATTACTTCACCATGGTGAACCCATACCGTGTAGTCCGAAACAAATCCTCGCCTAACCGGATGTGATCTGATCACGTCCCCATCATAAGTTGCCATTTCATTGTTGCAATCTTTGCGGGGACAAAGAATTGAACGATTAGCCCCGATTGCCTTGCATGATTCACCGCGGCTTCAACAAACTTGTCCACCACATCGTAAAAGCCATTCGAGTGCCTTGGCAAACAATACATCCAAGTAGCCCCGTCCTCCATCCTTAAAAAGAATTATGAACGTAGATTAAATAATATTAGTAAAGTTGAGAACGATTATTAGTAACACAATTATTAGCTACTATTATTAGTAACACACTTATTAATAACATTCCAATAATTCTAAATAGTGCCAAATAATTCCAAATAGTGCCAAATAATTATTAGTAACACACTTATTAGTAATAGTGCCAAATAATTCCAAATAATGCCAAATAATTCCAAATAGTGCCAAATAATTATTAGTAACACAATTATTACCTACTATTATTAGCAACAATTATTAGCATCAACTCGTGTTGGGAAATATTTGCAGGAACAATTATTAGGCACAATTATTAGTAACAATAATTATTATTAGCAACAATTTTAATTAGCAACAATTATTTTTTGCAACAATTATTATCTACCATTATTAGCTAACAATTAGCAACAACTATTAGTTTACCAATAAGTACTCATATGCCAACCACACATTCCAATAATGTCATGATATAAAAAAAAAAGACCACCTTAGATCTAGAACATGCACTACATCAAAAATACAATTAATCACCACTAAAATCAAGCTATATCATCAAATAGAGGGTCAAGGTCATGTCTCTACCTAATCAACACTAGTACCATCAAAGATAAGCTCTAATTTGGGCAATACATGGCTCAAGCACCATTGAAGAGAGAGAAAACAAGAATGCAAATTGCTCACTAATCAACCAATGAAACTTGGATTAGAGGGTGGGAATGGCATTCCCTTACCTTAAACACGCTTTCCACCAAAGGAATTGAGTTGAAAACCTCCCCCCTTCCTAGAGCAAAATTAGGGAGGTGCCCAAGGCCTCCCAAGCCTTTTTTTGCGAGTGAAAGTGTGTGGCTCGGGGAGGAAGAAGGGTGGGCAAGCCACTTATTGCTACAGACCACTGTAGGGGCGGCTGGATCACTAGCCGCCCTTACAGTGGCCTGTAGTAAGGGCGGCTGGTGATAGCCGCCCCTACAGTGCATTAGCAGGGGCGGCTGGTGATGTGGCTGGCCGGCTCCCCGCCCCAGCCACTGTAGGGGCGGCTGCATCACGAGCCGCCCCTACTACAAATGGGCAAGCGCTCTCTTTGTTGGTTTTTCACGTAGTGAGTGCACCATGACGTGTTGCCAGGTGCTACATCCAGGGTGTTGGGTCCCATCTTAGGACTCCAATAAGATTATGGGCTAGAGCTGTTAGATTAATCTAGGTATGTTGGAGCGAGTAATCCTACTAAACACCAACACCAACTGTGATGAATCACCTGGAGACATTGAGTCCTAGTGTTGGCTACTGTTGAAAGACGTCGTTGCGACAAGCCGAGTTGCCATGGATGGTACTGAAGAAGAAATCCCCATCATGTTAAGAGATGCTACCTTGGGTTTAATGAGCCACCATGGATGTCAGTCTTGAGGTCCATCGAGCTCTCGCTCATCTTTGCGGCGAAAGCCCATACCTAGTGCGTGCCGGTTGTTGTTGCCCGATGACTGGCAACATGTTATAGGGGTGTCCACAACAATGTTTAGTGGGCTTCGGAGTAAGCCAAACCCGATGGTCAGTGAAATCAAAGACAGTGATTTATACTGGTTCAGGAACTGTGAATTGCATAATACATTATGACCAGTTGGTGTATTGACTTGCGTTAGATTGTTGTGTATGTCTATGTGTACAAGGGGTGCTCTCTTTATATAGTCCAGAGGGCAGGTGCACAAATCTAGTCTTAGTCGGTTATAATAGAAGAGTTCTAATTCTATTACAAAGATTGACTTTCCTAAAATCTGACTAGGTCAGTCCTTCTTGTCGTGGAGAATATGCCATCTCCTTGCCAGGTAATCGGCCCTATGGGTAACCCTTGGAATCTTGGCTCGTTAGGTGGTTGCTTTAGAATGTACAACCCCTCCCTCAACATAGCAATAGCTTGATCAGCCACAACTTAGATAGCCATGCCCAATGAGGTCTCTTTGGCCCAAGCAACTCAGTCTGGTTTATCCACCTGCTGAGACTTTGCTTTTTGTGCATTTTGTCAGAGCAGGGCTCTGCTTTCCCCCCTCTCAGTTTCTTCAGGAGTTTCTACAATTCTTTAGAATTGAGCTCCATGATTTCAATCCCAATGGAGTTCTTCTTTCTTTGTGTTTGTTCATCTCTGTGAGGCTTTCATAGGGATTCCCCCTTCTCTCCTTCTTTTCCGTTACTTCCGCTTGAAATTTGTGAATTCAGCCTTTCCACCTCCTCTTGGTTGTTGTACCTCCAAACCCATCAGGGGAGAAGGACTGATTTTTTCAGTTCTCTCTTATTGATTCTTCGAAGTGGGGGACAAGTGGTTCTATGTCCCCAAACCTTCTTTCGACTTTTCTGCTGATTTCTCTTCTCCTCCAATTTCCTCTAAGGTTTGGAGTCAGAAGTTGTCTGATGCTGAATTTGATGCGATCAAGCCTCTTCTTGATCCTATTGATCACGTCAAATAGGTAGGCCTAACTGGCTATGGCCTTGTGGACGGTTTCCTTCGTCGCCGGGTGCAACCTCTTATGCAGAGGAAGCACTTTGGCTTTGAGTACACTGGTCCCCAAGATCCTTCTCGACTTGTTCTTAGGATCGAGTTGTCTGACAAGGAGGTGATGGAGCACCTCCAAAAAATTTTGAAGAATGTGACCTGCGTGCCTCCCCCGGTTGAGGAGTACGATGCTGACCATCCTCCTCCTGCGGTAATGTTGTATTTTGCCTGATCTGAGTTCTTCTTTCTTTTTTCGTTGTCTCTTATTCTTCTGAGTTGTTGCTCCTATTGTTTCTCTGTAGGGTTATGGTCGGGCATTCAAGTTGGAGGTTTGGCCTATTGCCGAGGGTGCTGCACCTACTGGTGAAGCTGGTTCTTCTATTGCTGCAACAACCCGGTTCGTTCCTAGGCTTCAAGAAGGTGGGGTTTCTTATGTTGAGTATACTCCTAACCCGGCTATTGTTCGTGCAATCTTGATGGCTAGGAAGTGGCATTCTATAGCCATGCCTACTGTGGTGTTGTTCTAGAAGCCGTGCACCAAAGGTCATTCTCGCTGTCCACAGGTAATATCCTCATATGTGAGCGTTTTCGGGTTCTTTTCTTGCTTTATATCTTTCTCTTTTGATTTCAACTTTCTGATTTGTTTTCTTTGTAGATGAACATCCAGTCATCTTGAATGAGAATAAGTCCGAGGAAGAAGAACCTCTAGTTCCTTCTCACCCATAAGTTTTTTTGTTCTTTTGACACTTGGTTCTTTGCGTTGTTTTGTTGTTTCTTTCTGTGTTTTTTCCTTGACATTGTTCTCAGTTCCTGGTGCCAGCCATGAGCATGCTCCGAGTTCTCCGTTGTCCCGTTGGCTCTACCTCTCATTCCTTTGGGGCAGCTAGCTTGGATTTATATTCTTTGCCTCTTCCTACTTACACTCGGTGTACTCGACCGGGTAGTTTCAAGAAAGCTGTGAGGTCAGTCTTCTCGCTGAATCTGGATATGAAGAGGCTGAAGAGTTGATTGCTCAAGCCAAGCTAATACAGAGTGGAGCTGGTCATGATCTTATTCAGGCAATGAAGTCAGTGTAGGAACTTCGGCCAAAGTTGGAGGCTTCCCAGAATCAATTTCGGGTTATTTATGATTCCCTTAGTTCTATGTTCTTTTTAATTCGTCAGGACGGGGATGACGACATGAGCCTCGGTGACTTTATTCTGTTCATCCCCTCCAGGTTCCCTAAGTTCCCCAAGGATAGTTTTTGCACTTGTGTGGGAAATATCCTTGGGCATATTCGGGTTCTTGTTCCTCAGGCGCCCCTGGAGCGCCTCGCAGAAGAGACCACGCCTGCTGACTTCATCGATCAGGTCAAGGCCGCTATTGTAGAATTAGCTGATCTGACTGAGACCATTGTCGGTCAACTTAACATAGGTGTTCCTCCCCCAGCTCCTGCTCCTTGAGAAACTTTGTATTCTTAATGTAGTTGAAGACTTCGTTTGTAAGAATGATGGTTGTATATGTACATGGCTGTTTTCCTTCTTTCATCTCTTGTGAATCTATGCAGGCTTTGACCTATCTTCCTTTTATTTTTCTAAAGAAGGGTTCTTCCTTATATATCTGTTGCAAGCTTTGTCTTGCTTTGTTCTGATATAGACTTTGTTTGTGTGGTCTTCTAGGGGTTGATTTTCTTCAAGCCTTGTAGATGCTTTTTGGTGGCTATTATTGCCCTTCCATGTGACTCTCTTGTAGCCCAACTGCGTCGGTAGTTGTTGTACTTGAAAGTGTTCATGATTAGTGGCCAGTTGTGCCATTGCATGTTGATCGTGTCGAGTCTTGGCGAAGTTGTTGGGTTGTCTTCTTGGGGCTATCTTGTTCTTCTGAGGTTCCTGACCATCTCTGGTCGAGATTTGGCCTTTTTTCATGCTGAGTTGTCAGTTGGTCCATGTTTTGATCGAGCGCCTTGTTACTCTTTTCAAACCATCGCTGGTTCTGGGGGCTCTTGACCATTTCTGGGCCATGTCTGGCCATTTCTAGTGGGGGTTGTTTGCCAATCGTGCCATCTTATGGCCGAGGGCTCGCCCATTTCAAGCCATTTTAGGGTCTAGGGCTCTTGACCTTTTCCGAGCCAAGTTTGACCACTCCTTGAGCCAAGTTTGCCAATTGTGCCATCTTGTGGCCGAGGGCTCACCGGTTTCAAGCCGTTATGTAGGCTTTGGGGCTCTTGACCATTTTTGGGCCAAGTATGACTGTTTTTGGGCCACATTGTTTGCCAGTCGTGCCATCTTGTGGCCGACGCCTCGCCCATTTTAGGCCTTTTTTAGGCTCTAGGGCTCTTGACCATTTTCGAACCAAGTTCGATCGCTCCTTAAGTCGAGTTTGCCAATCATACCATCTTCTGGCTGAGAGCTCATCCGTTATAAGCCATTCCTTAGGCTTCTGCTGATCTGGGTTCTTAGGCCCCAGACTACCTTAGGTAGTTCATCTGTCTATTTTCCTCCATAATCTTTCAAGTCTTCATATAGTCTCGGCTTTAGGCCTTGCAAGATTAGGTCGTTTGCTATCTCGACTTGTCCATTGGCTTTTGGGTGTGCTACTGATGCAAAGTCTATTTTGATTCCACAATCTCTTGCCAAGTATTGGAATTCTCTTGCTGTGAAAGGTGATCCAAGATCTGTGATTATTCTGTTTGGCATACCGAATCTGTGCATGATGTCTTCTATGAACTCTACTACTTTTTCTACGCTGCATTTGACCAAGGGTTTATACTCAATCCACTTGGTAAATTTGTCGATTGCCACAAATATGCATTCGTACCCTCCTTTGGCCTTTTTGAGTGGGCCAACTTGATCGAATCCCCAGCATAGAAATGGCCAAGCAGGTGGTATGCATTTCAGGTTGTGAGCTGAGACATGAGCTTGTCTTGCAAACCTCTGACAGTTCTTGCAAGTTCTGACTAATTATTCTACGTCTCTGAGTGCTGTTGGCCAGTAGAACCTGCATCTGAAGGCTTTTCCAACTAGGGTGCTAAAGGCTGCATGGTTCCCACAGCATCTTGAGTAGATTTCATCGAGGATTTCTATTCCCTTCTCTGTACATTTGAGTAATACTCCTGATGATGCTGCTCTTTTGTACAGCTTGTTGCCTACTAGGACATAGTTCTTGCTTCTTCGAACAACTCGGGTTGCTTTTGTTTTGTCTTCGGGTAGTTTCTTTCTTTGATGTAATCAATGAACACTTGCATCCAGGTTGTTTGTATCACCATGATTTGTATTGTTGGGTCTGGATTCTCTTGCTGATCGATGTCCATTGGGTCGTTGACTTCTTTGATTTCGACTATTCCTAGTTGTTTTATGGAAGGTGATATGAGTTCTTCCACGAATATCCCCGGTGAGACCTTTGCTCTGTCTGGCCCTTGTTTTCCCAGGACGTCTACTACGACATTTGTGTCTCTCATTACGTGATGTATCTTGAGTCCTTAGAATTTTTTCTCCAGTTTTCTAACTTCTACACAGTACGCATCCATGTTCTCCTTGGTGCAATCCCACTCTTTGTTGACTTGATTGACTATGACTGTTGAATCTCCATAGACAAGCAATCTTTTGATTCCGAGGGTGTTAGCCATCATTAGTCCATGTATTAATGCTTCATATTCTATTTCATTGTTTGTGGCTTGCCATAGGATCTGCACTACATATTTATGTTGTCTTCCTTCTGGCGATATAAAGAGTACCCCTGCTCTAGCTCCTCCTAGCTTGAGTGATCTGTCGAAGTACAATTTCTAATGATCTAGGAGTGGTTCGAGTTCTTTCTGATTGACTTCGCTCCATTCTGCTATGAAGTTGGTTAATGCTTGAGACTTGATTGCTATTCTTGGCATGAATTCAAGGTTTAAGGCTCTGAGTTCTACTGCCCACTTAGATATTCTGCCTATTGCATCTCTGTTGCGTAGGATATCTCCAAGTGAAAAATTGTTACCACTGTAATTTTGTGTTCTTGAAGTAGTGCCTCAGCTTTCTTGATGAGATTAGGACAGCGTATAGCAGCATTTGCACGTGTGGATATCTTACTTTTGATTCTGTTAGGACTTTGCTTACGTAGTAGACTAGTCTTTGAACTCTATAAGCATGTCCGGGTTTTTCCCTTTCTACGATGATGGCTGTGCTGACTACGTTCTTAGTTGTTGTGATGTATAGCACCATGTCTTCTTTCTTTTGAGGTGGTACCATGACTGGTGATGAGGCCAAATACTTCTTGTGTCCACTCAAACTTCCCAGACTCTTTAATAGTTTGAAGAAGGGTATTCCCTTTTCTCCTAGTCTTGAGATAAATCTATGTAGAGCAGCTATGCACCCTGTGAGCTTTTGGATGTCCTTGACTCTCTTTGGTGGTTCCATATCCATGATGGCCTTGATTTGCTTCGTACTTGCTTTGATCCCTCGGTTGCTGATTAGGAATCCGAGTAGTTGCCAAGAAGGCACTCCAAAAACACATTTGGTAGGATTTAGCTTCCACTTCCATCCTTTTAGGTTGTTGAATGTTTCTTGGAGATCTTCTATTAATGATCCGAGTTCTTTTGTCTTGATGACAATGTCGTCTATGTATGCCTCCGTGTTTCTTCCAATCTGCTCTCCCAGGCAAGTTTGAATTGCTCCTTGATATGTTGCTCCTGCGTTCTTCAATCCGAACGGCATTGATTTGTAGCAATAGGCTCCGAAAGGTGTGATGAATGAGGTTTTACTTTGATCCTCTTCTCTTAGTGAAATCTGATGATATCCTGAGTAGCAATCCAGGAACGAAAGTAGAGCTGATCCTGCTGTTGAATCTATTATTTGATCTATTCTGCGTGGGCTATATGGATCCTTCGTACAATGTCTGTTGAGATCAGTGCAGTCGATGCACATGCGCCATTCTAGCGAGTTCTTTGTTGGTGGTCCTTATCAACATATTTATACCGCCAATTTAGGACCAAAAAGAGAGAATTATATATTCTTATACACATATAACCCTTACTATTAACCTAATTCCACTTGTACCAGAAGTTTATACACTCTGCAGGAAATACACCGAGTATAGGGAATTATATAATGGAAAGGCATCTTCCGGGAAAGCGTAAAACTCAAGGAAATGAAGGAAAAGCCTTTTCGGGAGAGAATTGGGACGAACACACCACGCCAAGATGGTCCAGGCCCATCTCACAACCGACCAACCGAAGTCGGTTAGGGGGAGGCGCCACCCAGGGTCGGCCGACTCCCAGGCTGCCATGGGCCCAGCTTTCAGGTTTTGGCACATTCAATCCAGAGGGGGACGGTGCACTATGGATCCAGGAATATTCCCTTCGAATCACCTTGAACCTGCCACACACACACTCATTTGGAGCTTCACCTCTCTCTCTCACTCTCTTGCTTTAGCTTAGCCATTTAGAATATTTTGGAGCAAGGTAGAGCTATCAGAAGGAATGGCATCATCTTCGATAACAAGCAGACTTCCATTGGTGCTTGGACTGGTGCTCTGAAGGAGGATCTTAGTTTGGTTTGCATCAAAGCTAAGAAGAGCATCGCTAACCCCCTATCACTGTGGTGTGAGATTAGGCTATAGCTTTAATCTCTTTTCAGTTTTGGGCTTTGGAAGCCTTGTACTCCTGTTGTATTTTTTGTTCATATATCCAATAAAAGAAAAAAATAGGTAGGGGCCTTCCCTACTGATTCGCTCAAAAAGGTAGAGCTATCAAGGAGGGCTTGTCTCCTAGCAGGAGAGCTACACTTGGTAATATATACTATGAGTTCTTCCTTATTCAAGTTCTTATTTCACATATATAGTTTTGCATGTGAACTAGAGCATACTTTTGATCATGATATATTCAAGGATTATGAACTAGACCATAGTTCATATGAGAATTATTCGTCATGTTCATCAGGGTTCTTCATCGTTCATGTGTTCTATATAACTAGAGGTGGAGAGAGGAACGGAGTAAAGGTTTGTAGTACCTTCGGGTTTGCCCATGTCCAAGCTTGGCCATCCGTAGGGTGGGAGTCCGTGGGGGACTTGGGTAGCTCCTTAATATGCGGACGTGGTGTCCAGATGCGAGGGAACCTACAGATATGACGGCATGCCATGGTTGAGGGGTAGGCGGCAGGTGGTGATAGCCCTGTCCGTCCCTTGTATCCCCCACATTCATATGTTGTGTAGGAGTTCGTAAATGCCTCCATCGGCTGGCAGACTGCACATCTATATAAGATATTCCTGCTCCGCTCAGATTTATTATTTCATTCGTTATTCTTTTATTTATTGTTTTACCTTTTATCCTTGAGGTTGTTCCAAGTGTGTGTCCACTATCAATAAATCCATATCTTTTTACCCTTGCATAGCAAGTTTGGTTTATCTCTATGAATGAAGTCATAAACAATATCCACGCTACAGGTTTCCACTCACACCATGCCTTCCTTTGGGAAAATATAAATACGATACCTTGATAATACTTCCGGGTGAAATGCTACATCAATAGATCCGTGCGCTTGTGGATAATATCTCTAAAGGGATACAATCTATCACCAAGGCATTTCTGGCATCGTTGCTAGGGATAAAATCCTAGTAGCCATGTTAAGAACCGCCAACAGGTATTTCTAGCACCATTACCGAGATAGGCTTGCCTGTCTTTGGTGATTGCATTAAGAAATAGCAACAAGCATTTTTGGCGCCGTTGCCGAGGAAGGATTTGGAAAAAAATGAATCTAGCATAACATGGATATGTTTATGACTTTAGGAGAAATAGCCATTGTCTATGCTGGCTAACTTGTATGTTTTCTCCTCTTGTGGAAGAAAACAGGATAATGAACGACTGGTTTCTCCCTACTGGAAAACTTCATTCCAAATCCGGAGGCACTCCTAAGGAAGAACAGGTCTCATACCTCTTCTTCTTCTGCCACTCCACCAACAAATAAACCAGTCACCACCACACCATCTTAACTGAACGAGATGGCCTAGAAGTCACTTCGCGAATTCTCCATTCCTGTTGTCGCCAATGTGCCCACCGAGCCCGTTGTCAATGTTGGGGACAAGAACTTTGAACTTAGGACCAGGCTAATCACCATGGTGCAGTCAAGTCAATTCTATGGACTACCCAATGAGGATGCCAACACTCATCTTCAGACCTTCCTTGAACTGTGCGACACAATCGTCATCAAGGATGTTGCACCCGATGCTATCAGGCTACATCTGTTTCCCTTCTCCCTTGTGGGGAAAGCGAAGCAGTGGTTCTACAAGGACAAGGAAGCTGTCAGTACCTCGAGCAAATGCTCCACGGCATTCCTCGTAAAGTTCTTCCCCATGGGCAAAACCAATGCCCTGAGGGGAAGAATCGCCAACTTCCAGCAAACACAACTGGAACCCATTCTGGAGGCATGGGAGAGGCTGTAAGAATACATCAAAGCATGCCCTCACCACGGAATGGAAGATTGGCTAGTGCTCCAGAACTTCTACAATGGGTTAACACCCATGTCGAAGGGGCACCTAGACGCCGCTGCTGGCGGCGCCTTCTTATCACTCACCATTAATGAGGCCACAACATTAATTAACAAACTGGTGGAAAATCAAGCTTGGGGTGAAGAAAGAGCCCCAGCTAAATCACAAAAAGGCATGCACTCCATGAAGGAGACGGATATGCTTGCCATAAAAATTGATTGCTCCTAAAAAAGTTTGATGAACGTGCCCCTGAAGATACATCTTGCACCGTCAACTCCATGGACTCTCGCATGATGTGCGAAGTCTGTGGCAATGTTGGCCATTCGGGGAATGATTGCCCCGAAACCCATGAAGAAGCATCCTACATCAACAACGGATTTCACCAACAACAAGGAGGTAGCAATGGCTGGAACAACTAGTCCCGTCCACCATTCTAAGGTAATTCGAACTACCAATCTAATTACAATTCGAATCAACCTTCTCTTAAGGACTTGGTTCTAGGCCAAACTAAGATCAACGAAAACCTTACAAAAAAGATGTTTTCCACTGATAAGGTTTTGGATAACATAAATGTTAAAATTGAAGGCTTATCTTCTGGTTAAGAACCAATTGAGCTTTAATAAAATAATAGAAACACAATTAGCTCAAATAGCTACTTCTATCCCTACTAATAACAATCCAGGAAAGATCCCAGGGCAACCTGAGATCTCACTTGAATCCATTAACATGATCTCGACAAGGCTTGGTAAATCTTGTATGAATGATGCTTCTGTTCTTGTGAAGAAAGGAGATCCAGGTCGCCCAAAGATCATAATTAGAATCGGCCCCACACCATCAACAATGCCTACTGCGACCTTGGAGCGAGCATCAACGTGATTTCCAAGGTAACATATGAAATGTTTTGGGAGGACCGTTGTCCCCCCGCATCTTTTCAATTGCAGATGGTAGACCAATCTACTAGGAAAGTCAAAGGTGTGACCGAGGGCATCTTAATAAGAGTGAAAGATGAGTACGTTCCCTTGGACCTTGTCATCCTTGATATGGGTGACAAAGTGGAGGTTCCGCTCATCTTGGGAAGACCGTTTCTCCATACCACCAAGGCAGCAATCTATGTGGGGAAGGGTGTAGTCCCCTTACATTTCAAAGAGAAGATCATAAGTCTTCCCTTCAATGGCTACCCCAAGCATGCAGAAGATAAAAAGAGCCAACCAAAGACACAGCCGGAACCATCGGTGATCAATAAACAAGTATGGCTTGTCAAAACGGCAACATCTGTGCCCACTTCTCCCGGGACAGACGTGCCATCTTCAAGCACAAATTGAAGAGGGAGAAAGTCTAGCTCAGTGGACTATAAAGGTGAGCCCCGACCGACGGGTAAACCGGTATTTATCTTTATAAATAAATATTTTCTATCTCTAAATAAAACTATCTATTCCCTCTTAAGAAAAAGATTTTCTTGCTTCTTAAAACCCTTCCTAAAAATATCTCTCTTAAAAAGTGCTAATAAAAATATTTTATCTCTTTGAAAAAATAATATATATACCTATATTCATACTTTTATAAAACTATTTTTCCTCTCACTTTTTAGTCATCAAAATAAAATAAGCTTTTCTAGTTTTGCCTTTCAAAAATCCTAAAAATAAGTCTACAAGAATGAATAAAATTTTCTATTTATAATTAAAATAATTTTCAAAAATCAAAATTTTGGATAAAATTTGTTGGAAATTCAAAATCTAGAGAGGAATCTTGCCAACGACGAAACCCACAACAGTCACAAGTTCAAAGTGACCGTTGTGAGCAACTACCAAAGGAGGGAGCAGGCTGGGCCCAGCCAATGGCGGCCGACCCTAGGAGTCGGCCGACCCCACCCTTGCTCCTCGGGCGCCCAGCCAGAGCCAACGGCTCCTAGCCATTGCCCTCTTCTCCTCTAGCTAGTGGTTTCACCTATAAATAGAAGGGAGGCCGGGGTGAGCTTCATCCCATTCTCATTCACTCACTCTCACTCTCTCACTCCCTTCACTCTCCACTCTTTCAAGCATTTTTCCAACAAATACTAGTAGAGCAAAGTGCAAGAGCGATTCTCGGGTGTGGAAAGTCATGACTTCCACTAACCAGGGTCTCTATTTGTATAATTGTCATGTGTATACTTTTGAGCTCAAAACCAAAGAGAAAGCCTGCAGGAAAAGCTTGAGAGGTGCAGGCAGAGGGCTGTGGCTAGAGAAGGCCCTAGTGCACAACCAGAATATCAGGAGCCAGCCAGCCTATGTTTGTTCCTCAGGAATATCATGCAGGATGGGCTCCCACCCACACGATGCCAGGTGATGAGGATGCCCCTGGGTGGAACCAACCTCCACCACAGACGAGAGATGATGCATGGCCGGAAGCAGATTCAGATGCATGGGACCAACCACCACTAGTCCACCCACGAAGGAACCAAGAGCTAGAGTCCATCAATGCACACTTTGGTGAGCTGCAAATTCAAACCGGTGAAATACAGAACACTCTTACCTCGTTTGTGCAGTCGACAACCCAATGGCAAGTGCAACAAGACCAGTGGTGGGACTCGTTGGATGCCCGGATGCAACGACAGCAAGAGCAGCAGGAGGCATTTTGGAGGTTCCATGGATACAACCCTAGACCATGAGCTGCGAGCTAGCTTAGGGGAGGACCCCCCACTAAGGTAAGTGCATTGCATATTTGTTTTCCCAACATCTTATTTTCTTTTTTGCATGTTTAAATTTCAGCAATCATGCATCTAAAAAAATAAAAAAATAAAAATGCTAAAAAGACCAAAAATATTTTTATTCCACTCTATATATGTGTTAAAAAAATTTAGTTCTACCCTTATTGAGAAGATGAATAGTAGCTCTGTCTTATGTCTCGCTTGTACCCAATTTATAATCGAGTTTTCTCTAAGATTTGGGTTTATCGGCTTAAAATGCCTCATCCTAAAAACTTCAACTAGTGGGTTGCAAATGCTTGCTCTTGTCTAAGTTATTGCTTGGCATGATATAGTGCCATAGACTATGCTATGACTTTGTTCTAAGTGAGACTTGACATCCGGAGTTTTATTTTCAAAATGCTCAAAATAAAAAGTTTCTCAATGATTATGAAATACCTACCAAAGCCATATGACACGATTCATTTATGCAAAACCATTTGTTTGATCATTGAGTTAAGTCAAATTGTTTGTGACCTATGTGAGATTATAGTCATGCACCCATGATTGAGATTCATGTACACCCACCAAATAAAATACCGACTCTTACACTAAGAGTTGCGCACAACATGCACCCCTTCGTCCACCAAAAATGCCACCTCTTACCTCGAGAGTTGCGCACCCTTCCACCGAATAAAAATGCCGATGCTCACCCTGAGAGTTGTGCATTCCTTACCCACCAAAAAAATTACTCCTCGCATTCCATCATGACATCTCTCTCCATTCAAAGTTTTCATATGCCAAAAAGAGAGTTATGGGCTGTGCTAAAAAAAATCTATGCCAAGGTGCATAAGATGGACAAAGGTCTAATCAATAAATCAACGGGAAGTCCAAGATCCCTGTTCAAAAAAAGAGAAGAAAAGAAAAAAGTTTTATTTATAGCCCATACTCTCCAAAATCATCTCGTCCACCAATAAACAGAGCCATGATGCATGGAGTACCAAAAATATTTAGAAGTAGGAACCATCTTCCATTCCACACACTTGCACATCTCAATCAAAGTGTATGAATCGTATCTCCATGTGGTTTGGTTTTTGACTTGACAATATATGTGATGCAAGTACGCCCACCTTCATACCTACCCAAAGCTCCACTCAAAAGTCTTAGTAGTAGGTTATGAAAAGAAGCAAATTCAAAATGTCTTTGGTGAGGTAATCATACAAATTGAGTGATCGAGAGAATCATATGAGGAACTTAACTTTCTTTTTAGAAAAACTTTCAAAATCTCTGGAAAGATGGTTGATCTTGGGATGAATGATAAGCAATGTCTCGTGAATCTGTTCTATCTTGCAATCGTCCAAGACTTGAAATAGTTAAAAAGCCCCATTGGCATCAAGATAATAAGGTGGATAAACATGCCAATTTATTCAAACTGCAGTTTTCAACTTTCTTATAAATTTGGTACACTTGAGATATGATCGGCGTAGTAGCAACTCCTGATCAACAACCAAAGCCCACTTTGCTCGGGACGAGCAAAGGGTAAGCTTGGGGGATCTTGTTGGCAGTCCTTATCAACATATTTATACCGCCAACTTAAAAACAAAAAGGGAGAATTATATATTCTTATACACATATAACCCTTACTATTAACCTAATTCCACTTGTATTAGAAGTTTGTACACTCTGCGAAAATACACCGAGTATAGGGAATTATATAACGAAAAGGCGCCTTCCTGGAAAGCGTAAAACTCAAGGAAATGAAGGAAAAGCCTTTTCAGGAGATAATTAGGCCGAACACACCATGCCAAGACGGTCCAGGCCCATCTCACAATCTACCAACCGAAGTCGATCAGGGGGAGGCGCCACCTAGGGTTGGCCGACCCCAGGAGGCTACCAAACGGGCCCAGCTTTCAGGTGTCGGCACATTCAATCCAGAGGGAGGGCGGTGCACTGTCAATCTGGGAATATTTCCTCCGAACCGCCTTCAACCTGCTATAAATAGAGAGGAGGAGCCTCACACTCGTTGACACTCATTTGGAGCTTCACCTCACTCTCTCTCACTCTCTTGCTTTAGCTTAGCCATTTAGAATATTTTAGAGCAAGTAGAGCTATCAAGGAGGGCATGTTTCCTAGGAAGGAGAGCTACACTTAGGTACAAATAACTTGGTTCCACATGTACTTGTCATTATTTGGTTGTAGGCACTCAGAACAAGTACTCTTCAGTGTCCAGAACTCCATATGAAGGTTGGGCAACCAACCAAGTATGGCCAAATGACAAACCAACTTCACAATCATCAATATCATGGCTTCTGGAGACAATGTGCAAAAGATGGGCACAATGTTGGGGTCGGTCGACCCCACCTTGGTGGGCCCAGCACTACCATTGTGTTTAGAATTTCATCTAGAAGCCACCTGCAGAAGATGGACCTTTGGTTCCACCAAAGGGGGATCGGCCGATCCCCTCATGGGACCTTCCCAGCCACTGCCAGACAACCAGGATCCTCCCAACACAGTCCCAAGCAAGTGCCACCCTTGGATCACAAGTGTGTTTCCTCTCAACAGTAAAAGATGAAGTCATATGGATCCATAGGCCCACAACGAAGGAATCGACGTGACAAGAAAATAACTAACACCTAGAATGGACTCTATGACATGTGGGGACACTCACCCATGGCCCCACCTGAACATAGAGGGGGTCGGCCGACCCCACCTTTGTGGGCCCCGAAGCTCAGCTTCATTCCACCGACTTGGGGATACCTTCTAGAAGACCCTGGCTGGGCCCACCTGGCATCAGGAGTCACCTGACCCCCTCTTTGGGCCCAGCCAGGTCGGTTGTCATCCCACCGACCTTGTGCATGCCGCCATGTGCTTGGATGCATCCTGTCGTCCATCCAATGTCGGTTCTATGGCTGTTTATCCAAGGGTGGAGGTGGAGAGGCACGCGGATCGATGATGTGGTGGTGGAGTAGTCCCTACTCCACCTCTCTACTATAAATACCCCCTCACTCCCTCTCATTCAAGAGACCACAAGGAGGAGCTCTCCACTCTCACTCTCAAGATGTAGCACTAGTAGTACTGTTAGTGTTGTTAGGAGTTAGAGTGAGCCTCTGGTCTTCAGCTCTAGTCTTCTAGGAGGTCTGGTATGGTTCTAGTATTCCTTCTCTCTTTATAAGACTTGAGTTATTTATATAGTTATCTTCTCTACTGTGCCTTAGTACTTTACTTTATTGCAACATGACTAGTTATGTTGTATTGGTTGTTAGTATAGTCATAGTTGTTTGATAGTAAGATAATGGTAGTACACCTTTGCGCTGGTTCACCGCCCTTAACCCGGTGCTCTAATCAATTTCACCGGATATTGGATTAGAGTAGTGAGATATAGTGTAGACGTGGTGTCTAGACTATATGTTTGCCTATGTCTACGGCTTGTCCAATGGTTTGTTTGTGGTACCTAGTAGGGGTGACAGACCTATCTAGGCTTTGATCCCACCACGTTCGGCCAAGTTCTTAAAGCATGGCCTTCTTGTGCTAGGCGGCTTAGCACCCTTCTCATCCCTTTCTGCTGCTAAGCGGTTTAGTGGCCCGAAGTGCAATTGTGTATGAACATAATTGACCTTGCTTGATATGACTTGTCTTGCTAAGTTAGAACCATGCAAGTAGAGATAGATAATTGAAAACCTTATGCTCGCTCGTTCCCTTCTCGCTCGCTAACCTACTCTTTTATCGTTGGAACTTCTCCTCTGTGTGTCGCTACACTTATCATATATATCCTTTACCCCTGTTGACACCAGATGTGGCAAACAGATATACCGCAAGCGGACGGCGGCCAATGGGAGTATTTTAGGTATCGTATTTTCCACAAGGAACAAGAAGTGGACTAACTAGACTAAGTAGGTCGTCAGACAATGATCAAAGGGTGTAGGATTGGAAAGAGAGGCATTTCTAGTATTTGGATTCTGGCTAATCTATCCTGAGTATATGTGAGGGTGAACTCACCTTCCGACTGTGGCCGATAGGCAAAAAGGGTGTGGCAAAACACTTCCCAAGGCGGCTACCAGTTCAGACCAACTATTATTTGCAACTTGCCTAGAACACAATGAAGAGAACTCCTAAGTCCAGAAGAGACCTGTCATGTTCACAACTGGCGTTCTTCGAGTGCGGCAAGAAGTCCACAAGGGCAGTCTTAGTCTAGACACCACGTCTACACTAATTCTACTACTCTAGGACTAGCTAAGGCTTCGAGCACTTCACACAAGGCAAAGTAGTGTGTCAGTAGAAAGGTTGTATACTTAAAAGAAACTAAGACAGAAAGTAAATACTGGAAGTACTTAGATGAAAGGCAACTAGAAAGTAAACTTACTAGAAGACAAGCATCCACTGAGGCACTCCTAGAAGAAGACTCCCGACAGGCCGGGACTCCTCTTGGAACTCCTCACTCTCTTTCCTCTATTTTCACAACTTAGCTAAGAGTAGCTCTTCCTAAGATACATTGATGCTAACTATGCTCTCTAGGGGGGTATTTATAGGGGGAGATGGAGTAGGGGGTTACTCTAGTGCCACATCAGCGATCCGTGTGCTCCATCTTCCTTGCCATTGGATCAAACCGACCTTGTAACCACCATAATCCAAGGGCTATGGTAATTTGGCACATGGGACATGTGTGGGTACGTCGGTGGGAGGCAACCGACCTTTGGTGGGCCCACATCCCAGGTCGGCCGACCTGGGTTTGGCTTCCAGATGGGCCTCACCAGCCTTCTAGAAGGTCCTGATGTCGGTGGGAAGCCAGGACAGGTGACATCCCACCAAAGGTGGGTCGGCCGACCTGACTCTGGGGAGGCTAACCCACCACTGGCTTCCTGACGCTGTCCCCACTTGTCATATGATGTGTCTTCGCCATCTGAGGTGGTCTTGGTCTCTTGAGGCTTCCAAGTGGACCCATGAGTCCATGTGATGTCATCCTCCAATGTTGAAGTGTTGCACATTGTGATCCACGTGGTGGAATGATCTTGGGGGAGCTTCACTAGGATTGTGCCAGCTTGGCATGCCCTGGGCCCACCATTCATAGGTCGGTCGACCTAGGCTTGGTGGCCCCAGGCTACCAGCTGGTGTCTCCAAGCTTCATACTCTATAGAAATGGCCTTCTTGTTATGAGTTGGTTCTTGGCCTTTTCTAGCTTGCTCAACTTTGCTTCACTTAAGCTTGTTCAGGCTTGATTAGTGGCTGTTTACACCTGCATCCAAATAATGACATGTACAAGTGGAACCAAGTGAATATCACCTATGTCACTACATATTTGCATGGTGCTATCTCTGAATTTAACCATTGTTGATGGCTTGCATGGGGTGAAAACAGGGTATAAATGCCGTCAACAAGATCCCCCACACTTAAGTCTTTGCTCGTCCTCGAGCAAAGGTTAGAGAGAAAGAAAGGATATAATTTATGACATTCTTAAGATATCAGCAAATACAAAGCTTACGCAATACATATGTCACACATTTGGGTTATGTGGTACTGTCTAGCATATATCCTTCAGATGTTGAAATAAATGGAATAGTTCTCAAAGAAAAGTCATCATTTTCATATCACTAGTACTTAGAGTTTTTGATATTGGTTTTCAAAAAGAAAGCACATGCGTCATTCTTACTCCTCAAATAGTACTCTCAAGTCACTCAAGTGTTGTATGAATCCTTACCAAGGCACATCAAATGTTTGCCTATTGTCAAAACATCCTACCTCTAAAAAGGCTTCATGTGGAGCTCAAGTAGGTATGGCAAGGAATAATGTACTCACAATACATATGTTGTCAAGTTAAGAAACTCGGACCTAAGAAGAGAAATGTCATATCCCCAGATCAAGAGGTGGAAATGGAAAGAATGGTATGGTGATAGTCGGATTGTATGGATGAGGTTGCTCATTTGCTGGATTCTATCTCTCTTTTCTACTTTTTATTGAGACAAGGCTAGCTCTCTCTTTTTTTTTTGAAAGGCAACTTTCTATGGAGTAGATGCCTAGCCTTTTTGGGATGTGTCTCACCTAACAATTGATAACTGAGATAGAGTTTCTAAAATTTAGCGCA
This sequence comes from Themeda triandra, assembly GCA_018135685.1. Lineage (NCBI taxonomy): Eukaryota > Viridiplantae > Streptophyta > Magnoliopsida > Poales > Poaceae > Themeda > Themeda triandra. Next base: position 84,903 of record JAENPR010001277.1, on the reverse strand, counting down.
TGGAGCAACCTCTTTGGTAGATATGGTGGACATGGAGGTGCGTACTTCCAGTGTAGAAGTAGCACAAGAATGATGATATGGATGGGGATGCGTACTTCCAGGGTAGAAGTAGCATATGAATGGTTGCGTACTTCCAGATTAGAAGCAGCATATTTGGTGGTGTGTGTAATCTTGATCTTAGGAACATGACAAACCTCTAACACATGTTCTACAAGACTTAACGAGACTCAATGCAAGTGAGTAGCTTATGTAGAAGGCTATTGACCATGTAATGTATATATAGCCGTGGTAGGAATTCAACATCATTGAGGAGTAAGTGACACTATGGTTTTTGTGACATTTTCAAAAACAAATCTCTAAGCACTTTAGATAGAAAAGGTATGAATCATGAGCCAAGAGCTATATCACATTTATCAACAACTTAGTCAATATGATGATCCTACCAAGATTTTCGACCCACAAGTATGAACATAAGTAAGAATAGACCTTGTAATGCTTCTATCTTTTAAGTGTCATAATTCGAGTCACTTTTATTTTTGGATGCAAACCTTCTTTTTATTTTATTTTATTTAAGGAAAGCAAATAACAGTAGAATGAAAGAACTGAGAGGGAGTAAGAGTGGAAAACCGCATGACGGTGAAGTCGTGCTCGATGAGTAGAGGCCGGTCGGTGGGCCCAGGGCCAATGGGCCAGGTCGGCCGACCTGACCCGGGGCATCCCGGAGTGCGTCCTGACTCTCCTCGGTCTCCTGATCAGCGTGGGGTGTTCGGTTTGCTGAGTTGGCACAAGGGCAAGGTCGACCGACCAAGGGTTCGGGTTGCCTTTCCTTGTGTCAACTCGCTAGACCGAGAGCGTTGCGTTCCCGTGTCACTTCCAGATTGTTGGTGTTTCTGGGGAGTCGACCGACTCCCTCACACTTAGGTTCTTAGGCTACTGGGAGAGTACAGAAGACACACGATCAAATGCAATACCCTGCTGGTGGCAAATACACCAGCAGGGCCAAAATTTCTTTCTTTCATTCCTTTCAAATAAATTGCCTAGGCACTATTACATCTTTTGAAAAAGGGAAATAAAAAGGAAGATAATCTAAGGGAATAAATCAAACAAAAGTGCCTAGTGATCTAAAATTGTCCTAATCTAAGGAGATGGAATCTCTAGCAGATCCTCCCTATCAATCGCCTTAGCGATCCTCTTGATCTTCGCATTATTGCTAATACGGAGATGGTGGAACTCATTTATTAAATCAAGATGTGCCATCTTGAGTTCCGAGACAGTTTCCATGAGGGTGGTGTTCTTCTTTCAAAGCACGCTCGTGACATGGAGGAGCTTTTCCACATCGCTCCTCTCTTGTTCCCCCTCAAATTGGCCCAAAGGGCCCCTGATGGGAGGTGGAGACAACAGCCAATGAATAGAGCCGCTGGTGGAGTTGTTAGACTCCCTCAGCACTCTCTTCTCATCGGTGCCAAGAGGTGGGATGAGCTTCTTCCCCATCCCTGGCCCTGCACTCGCAATCATACGAAAGGGAGGCGTGGCCGGGGTGTAGGAAGGAGTGAAGCTCGAGCTGCCCGTCGTGTTGGAGGAGACGATGATCGGGGCATCGTTGGCCCCTGCCGGCGACTTGTTCTTCAACGTCAGCGCTGGGGCATGGTGTACCTTGCCGGTGACTTCCCGAGAGTTTTCTTCGGGGTGGGAGATCGTAATGATGATGCCGGCCTGACGGAGCGCTGGGGGGTGGTCGGGCGACCACGCCCTGGGTCGGCCGACCCGAAGGACAGGTCGGCCGACCAGGGGTGTGTCCCCGACGGCCCTCCAGTGGGTGGCATCGTGTCTGAAGGCTCGACTTCCATCACGTGCACCGCCATAGCTCATTCCAAACTCTCCGTGAGGGAGAGAGTGGGCATGGGCGAGTCTGGACGGCGAACGATTTGGTTGTTCTTTGTGGGGGGGGAGCCATGGCAAGGTGTTGGATGGTGATGGACCGCTCAAAGAGTCAGAATATGCTCTAGGCTCAAGGTGGAAGGCAATGGAAGGGAAGAGGAGGCCTAGAGGGGGTTTTAAGGACAATGGAGCAGGAATTTTTGGCAAATCCGAAAGGATTTGAAAGGGAGCGTTCTGGGGAACGTCTCTCCACAGATCAAGCTCGTCGGTATAGTTTGAATCCCCCAAAAGTTGGGTCGACCGACCGGCATATTCTCACCATTTGAGTTCAAATTTGAACTTTTGGCCTCCCCTCGCCGTTGTGGATATTTGCACGTTTTCGAACGGCAAATGTCCCGGTCGACCGACCTGACCTTGGTTGAGTCCGGTTGACCAGGCTGAGGTTCTAGCTCCCCCTGGGTTGGTTGCACCACTTTGGGTTCGAGTGGGCACCTGACTTCCCCGGTGCTCATGTGTTCTACAAGCCTTCCCCTATTCTACCCCATGACAGAAGCAATTAATTTTGACATGTAACTTAGAATGTTGAGTTTTAATGCTAACATGTCAATGAAGAAAAGCATGTAGATTTTAGTGATCAGGATTTAGAACAAAATCTATCATGTCTATTTCTTCTTCTAAAGGTTCATGTTCATAAAAGAGCTTGAGGCGATGACCATTTACCTTAAAGATGTTGCCGTCGTTGTCTTGGAGCATTACGGCTCCGTGCGTCGCGGCGTCGACCACCAGGTATGAGTCTTCCCATTTGCTCCTTAACTTTCCATGGCCAAAAAGTTTGACCCTGGAGTTGAACATGAGAACCTTGTTCCCTGGATGGAACTCCTTTTGCTGGATTCGCTTATCATGCCATCTTTTGGTTCTCTCTTTGTAGATTCTGGCATTGTGATAAGCTTTCTCTCTCCATTCCTCCAGTTCTGAGATCTAAAGCTTCCAGTTAAGACGGGCTGAGGGTAAGTCCATATTCCACTTCTTTATAGCCCAATGTGCCTTGTGCTCCAGCTCAACTGGCAAGTGGCATGTCTTCCTGTATACAAGCTGGTATGGTGTCATACCGATGGGAGTCTTGTATGCGGTCCGATATGCCCAAAGTGCATCGTGGAGCTTTATCTTCCATCCCGACCCCATTTCATTGACAGTCTTTTGTAGAATATTTTTGATTTGTTTATTTGAGGTTTCTACTTGTCTGCTCGTCTGGGGATGATAAGGTGTACCCACATTGTGCCTTATCCCCACTCCTGATAAGAAGTCGCGGAATCCTTTGTTAATTAAGGGGCTGCCCCATTGCTAATAACTAGCCTTGGGGTGCCAAATCTTGGGAAGATGATCTCCTGGAACATCTTCTTGGCGTGCTTTGAGTCAGCTGCTTTGCAAGGCATTGCTTCAACCCATTTGGACACATAGTCCACTGCCACCAAGATATATTTGTAGCCTTGAGATGGCGGGAATGGACCCATGTAATCTATGCCCCAGACATCAAATAGCTCCACTTGAAGGTTGTTTGTAAGAGGCATGGCATCACGGGTATTGATATTCCCGTGTCGCTGACACCTTTCACACCTCTGGATGATGTTTTTGGTGTCACCGTACATGGTAGGCCAATAGAATCCACTCTGCCAAATCTTGGCATGGGTTCTGAATGCACCGTAACAGCCTCTGTACTCATCTCCGTGGCACTTCTCAATGATTTGAATGGCTTCTTCTATGGGGACACACCTTCTCAGCACACCGTCTTGGCAGACCCTATAGAGGTAAGGGTCATCCCAAAGGTGTACTTTGCTCTCCTTGATCAGCTTCTTCTTGTCTATCCCCGGTGGTACATAGCTAGAAACCATGTAGTTGACGATGTTTGCGTACCACGGGTAGGCGGCTGACACCTTGAGGAGTGTGTCGTCCCGAAGATAGTCGTTGATAGGTAGACCCTGCTTAACCTCGACCTGCATCCTAGACAAGTGGTCTGCGACCGAGTTTTCTACTCCCTTTTTATCTTTTATTTCTAAGTCAAATTCTTAGAGTAGTAGGATCCACCTTATGAGCCTTGGTTTAGCGTCTTTTTTAGTGAGCAGGTATTTCAATGCAGCATGATCGGTATACACGATCACTTTTGCTCCTACTAAGTAAGATCTAAACTTGTCTATAGCAAACACTATAGCCAGTAGCTCTTTTTCAGTTGTTGCATAATTCAGCTGAGCCCCAGTTAGTGTTTTGCTAGCATAGCAGATAGCGTGATGCTTTTTATATTTGGTCTGTCCTAAGACAGCACCTACAGCATAGTCACTAGCATCACACATTATCTCAAAAGGAAGCGACCAATCAGGGGGTTGTATGATTGGCGCAGAGATAAGTGCTTTCTTGAGGTAGTAGAACGCATCTAAGCACTCATCGTTAAAATCAAAGGGTGCGTCTTTAGCTAGTAGGTTTGTTAGAGGTCTAGCGATTTGTGAGAAATCTTGTATAAACCTTCTATAAAAACCTGCATGACCAAGGAAACTGCGCACTCCTCTAACATTCGTGGGAGGTGGGAGCTGTTCTATGACCTCTATTTTAGCTCTATCTACCTCTATCCCACATTTGGACACTCTATGTCCTAGCACTATCCCATCCCGAACCATAAAATGGCATTTCTCCCAATTCAGGATCAAGTGCTTGTCCTTGCATCTTTGTAAGACGCGGTCCAGGTTCTCAAGACATCTGTCGAAAGTCTTGCCATAGACGGAAAAATCATCCATGAAGACTTCCATGATTTCTTCAATCATGTCTGAGAAGATGGACATCAAGCACCTTTGGAAAGAAGCGGGAGCATTGCATAGGCCAAAGGACATGCGCCTATATGCATATGTCCCATAAGGGCATGTGAATGTCATCTTACTTTGATCATCGGGATGGATCGGGATTTGATGATAACCCGAATACCCATCAAGGAAACAAAAGAAAGAATGTTTTACTAACCATTCTAGCATCTCATCGATGAAGGGCAACGGAAAGTGATCTTTCTTTGTAGCCTTGTTGAGTTTTTGGTAATCTATACACATCCTCCATCCCATGACGGTTCATTGTGGGATAAGTTCGTTATCATCATTCCTAATGACCGTCATTCCTCCTTTCTTAGGTACTACTTGTACGGGACTGACCCACTCGCTATTTGGAACAGGGTAGATTATGCCCGCGTGCAAGAGCTTAAAGACCTCTTTTTTCACTACTTCTCTCATCGCATTATTTAGCCTCCTTTGAGGCTCCCTAGACGGTGTAGCATCGGGTTCTATGGGGATGCGATGTGTGTAGAGAGCGGGACTGATACCTTAAGGTCTTGGAGAGAGTATCCTAAGACAGAGCAATGTTTTCCAGAATGGCGATGAGTTTAGCGGTCTCCTCCTCAGAGAGTTGATCGCTAATGATAACAAGACTATCCCTATCGCTGTTAAGGAAGACATACTTAAGCCCAGAAGGAAGTGGCTTAAGTTCTATGGAGGGCTTAGGTGGTGGTTCGGATTCATCTAGCTCCAGGGGTTCATCTAGGTCCGTTTCTAGCTCTTCGATGTAATCCTTAGCTTCCTCCTCTAAATTAGGCTGTGATGCCTCTAGATGGGTTGCTACCATCACCTCCTCTGTTGGATCAATTTCGGGTTTTGGCTCTGTTTTGGCGTTGATCGAGCCGACAAAGGGGACTGTAAGGTCTAGGTTCTTCCTGATTTGACCCTTGAGGTACCCATCATGGAATCCATTAAGGAATCTTATGAGCGGGTGCCCAATTAACAAGTCAATGTCCTCTACATCAAAGATGTAGAAATTCAAGAGGACATTAACCTTGTTAATGGTGACTGATACTTTCTGTGCGAGACCGCAACTCTTGACCAGTTCCCCAGATGGTAACTTGAGGAACTTATTAGTTGGAATTAACGGTTCCTCACCGAGGAGTGCTAACGCTAAATTCTTAGATATTATGGTTGCTCCTACAACGGGATCATAAAGAGAATCCACAGGAGTCCTGCCTAGACAACAGGGAATGGTTGTGAAGCAGGAGAGAAGCCTGATAACATCAGACGATGCTTCTGATTCTTTCAGCCATTCGCTGCTCATGACGGACATGATCTCTTGAGCAGTCACCTTGAGGTAACAAGCCTCTAAGTGAGAAGATATTTGCTCTTTTGGAGCTTTAGGGTCTCTCCTTTGCATAGGTTGTTTCGAGACGTAGCCAAAATCGGCAAAAAGGTCCGTCTCGATGTTTAAAGGATAATCCAAGGGATGAATGACTTCTTCCCTTGGAGATGTTTGGGGTTGTGGTTCAGGCTCGACAGCTTGGGTTGTGGCTATTGTGGTGTCAGCTGATGAGGTTTCATCCCTAGGGACTTGGTCTTCCTCAGGGGTTTCACTATGGTCATCAGCGTGGGGGGTGTTGTCTAGTATGGTTGCTAGGACTACCTTGCCTTCACTGATGGGTAGATGAAGGAATGCTCCCTTTGAGGCTAGATCAAGGAATTGTGCGGAACTTTGCCTAAGACCGAGATAAAAATGCTGCATTAGCGTTGGCTCGGTTATGGCTAAGTCCGGGCCTGAGGACATTAAGTCCGTAATTCGTGCCCATGCCGCACCTAGAGATTCCTTCTCTTCTTGCTTGAAGCTTAGGATATCTCTATGGAGATGAGCTACATGGGAGATGGGGAAGTAGGTAAGGCAGAATTTGGCTTGCAGCTTCTCCCATTCTCCATTACACTACCTACGTAACGAGAATACCAGCGTCTGGCTTTTCCCGTCAAAGAGAACAGGAAGAGCTTCCACTTAAGGGTAACTCGTTTCATCCCTTGGATGTGAATGCACGAGCAAAGTTGCTCGAAATCACGTAGGTGGGTGTAAGGGTTTTCATCTCCTTCTCCCGCAAAGGGATTCTCCTGAACCATCGCTATGAGACTCGAGCGAAGTTCATAGCGGGCAGCCAAAATGTCCTGAGAAGAACTAGGCGGCTCCAACTCAGTGCCCGTTGGAGCGGCGTAGTCAAAGAGGGTTGTTTGATCCATAAGATAGGTAAAAAGGTTTAAATCAAACAAGGATAACTTGATGACCTTAGTTCTAGCTAACCAGCTACCGTTCCCCGGCAACGGCGCTAGAAATGCTTGTCGACACCAGATGTGGCAAACGGATATACCACAAGCGGACGGCGGTCAATGTAGCACTTCATCGGGAGTATTCCAGGTATCCTATTTTCCATAAGGAATGAGAAGTGGACTAACTAGACTAAGTAGGTCGTCAGACAATGGTCAAAGGTCTTAGGATTGGGAAGAGAGGTATTTCTAGTATTTGGATTCTGGCTAAGCTATCCTGAGTATACGTGAGGGTGAACTCACCTTTCTACTATGGCCGATAGGCGAAAAGGGTGTGGCAAAACACTTCCCAAGGCGGCTGCCAGTTCAGACCAACTATTATTTGCAACTTGCCTAGCACACAACGAAGAGAACTTCTAAGTCTAGAAGAGACCTGTCACATTCACAACTGGCGTTCTTCGAGTGCGACAAGAAGTCCACAAGGGCAGTCTTAGTCTAGACACCACGTCTACACTAATTCTACTACTCTAGGCCTAGCTAAGGCTTTGAGCACTTCACACAAGGCAAAGCAAAGGTGCCAAGAGAAAGGTTGTATACTTAAAATAAACCAAGACAAAAGTAAATACCGGAAGTACTCAGATGAAAGGCAACTAGAAAGTAAACTTACTGCATCCACTGAGGTGCTCCTAGAAGAAGACTCCCGACAGGCCGGGACTCTGTTGGCATTTCTTAACGCAATCACTAGAATTGTTACATTCCAGTGGTCACGCCAAGAAACGCCAGGGTTGATAGTCGTGTTCTAAAGATATTATTATCCGTAAGCGCACGGATCTATCATTGTAGCATTTCACCCGGGGAGTATTCTCAGGGTATCGTTATTTATATTTCCCATAGGAAGGCATGGTGTAGAGGTGTCTAAACATGGATATGGATGATTGACTTCATGTCATTGAAATGAGACTTTAGTACTATACAGGGGTAAGTATAAATGACTTGCAAGATAGTGGACACACATTTGGCCAAACTCAAGGATAAATACAAAAGAAAGAATAAACGAATGAACGAATAAAGAATAAACCTAAGCGAAGGTGTAGGTCAATTGTAGCAAAGTCATGAATAGCTAAGTCATATAGTCTACAGGGTTAGAGAAAGATCGAGCCTAAGGTAACAGAAGACCCCCGCACTGGCCGGCCAAACGATAGAGGCATTTACGAACTCCTACACGACATACGGACGTGGGGGATTACAAGGGATGGACAAGGCCGTCACCACCTCGCCGCCTACCCTCAACCGTGGCATGCCGTCATATCCGAAGGCTCTCTCATATCCGGACACCACGCCCGCATATTTGAGAAATACCTATATTCCCGCGGACTCCCACCCTACGGATGGACGAGCTAGAACATAGGCAAACCCGAAGGAACGACGAACCGTTACCCCATTCTCATCAAGATCTCTACTCCTATAAATCATATGAACAATGAAGAACAACGAAGAACATGCTAAGAAATGATCATAAGAACTTTGGTCTAGTTCATATGAATCAGGTTTAGCAAGATCGCAACTATACTCTAGTTCATGAACTAAACTACAAAGTAAGAACAAGAACTTGAAGTAGGAAGAACACTCCATAGTATATTACAAAGTGATGATCTTCTTCCTAGGAGACAAGCCCTCCTTGATAGCTCAACCTAGCTCCTAAGCTACTAGACTAGGCTAGAGAACAAGAGTAGAGGAGAATGGCTCAAATGAATGTGTGTGTTGAAATGACTTGAATCTCCCCTTTTATATGTTGAGCAGGTCGGTTCGAGGCTATACATGGCAAGAACACCAGCGCACCGCCCTCCTCTGTCATTAATGTACCGCCTCCAGGAAGCAGGGCCCACCTGTCAGGCTGGGCGGCGCGAGCGCGCCAGGGTGACGCCCCCCCCCCCCCCCCCCGCCAAACTGACTTTGGCCGGTGGGCCTCTCCTGGTGGATGGGCTTCGGTGGTGTGGTGTTTTGGCCCATTTCTGCTCTGGATGGGCCTGTCTCCTCCTTGTGCCTCTTTTACGCTTTGCCAGAAAGCGCCTTTTCTCTGTAAAATCCCTTGTACTTGGTGTATTTCCTGTAAATGTTAATAAACTCCAGGTACAAGTGGAATTGGGTTAATAGCACAAGTATATGCGTATAAGAACATGTAATTCTCCCTTTTCTATCTTAAGTTGGCGGTTAAAATGTGTCGATAAGGACCGCCAACAAGATCCCCAAACACCCTTTGCTCGTCCCGAGCAAAGCTAGGCTTTTGGGTTGTTGATCGTGAGCCGCTTCTATGCCGATCATATTTCTAATATACCATAGTTATACGCATGTTCTCCACTGGATTTGAATAAACCGGCATTTCTATCCACCCTTTTATTATCTCGCTCTAATGGGGCTTTTTGGCTCCCAAGTCTTGGGAGATTGCAAGGTAGAACAGCACCTCAGCCTGTGCTTATCATTCGTCCAAAGCTTGACCATTCTTCCGGAGGTTTTAAGAATTTTATAAAATAAAACCCCAAGTTCCTCAAATGATTCTCTCAATTACTCGATGTGTATAGCAACCTCACCAAAGGCATTTTGAGAATTTTGCCTTCTACCTACCACTAAAAAGCTGAGAATGGAGTTTTGGGTAGGTATGTAAGTGAGCATACTTGTATCACATATATTGTAAGGTCAAGGATCGAACCTTATGGAGATTAAGCCATACACCTTGATTGAGATTGTGCAAGTGTGTGGATGGAAGAAATGGTTCCTAACTTTTGGATATTTTTGTGTACTCCATGCATTATGTCTCTCTTTTTGTTTGAATGATGATGATGTTAAAAGAAGAGTATGGGCTATGAATGAAACAAACTTCTTCTTTTTCTTTTTCTTTTTCTTTTTCTTTTTCTTTTTCTCTTCTTTTTTTTTTGAACGGGATCTAAAGATTTTCCCGTTGAATTATTGCACTATCCCATCCTTCTTTCTTTCCTTTGCCCCCTTTTTTTTGAATGGATGAATAGCCCATCTCTGACGAATGATTAATGAAAATGGAGAGAGACGTAATGATGAAAAATGCAAGGAGTACTTTTGGTGGCTAAAGAATGCGCGATCCTCGTGATAAGCATCGGCATTTTTATTTGGTGGAAAGATGGTGCGCAACTCGCATAAGAGTTGGCGGATGGAAAGGGGTGCATGTTGTGCGCGACTCTCAAAGCAAGAGCCGGCATTTTATTTGGTGGGTGCAAGTGAAATCTCGTGTAAGGTCATAATCTCACGTCGGTACCGATCCGACCGAACTCAATGTACGAACAAGCAAACGTATGAAGGTTTTGTACTACGTATAAATCATATGGCTCGTGGGTATTTCATAATCATTGAGGAACTTTTTGTTTTTGATCTTTTTGCAAATGAAAACTCCTAAGTCAAGTCGTACTCTAGAGCAAAGTCATAGCGGTGGCTTATGGTACTATATCATACCCAGCAATAACTTAGACAAGAAAACACAAGTGCTCCCACTAAAAAGCAAGTTTTTTAGGATGAGACATTTCTAGCCGATAAACCCAAATCTAGAGAGAACAATGTTTATAACTAGGGTACAAAGAAACAAGAGACAGAGCAACCTCATCATTTCAACAAGGGTGAACTACACATTTTTACAGCACATACTAAGAGGCACAGGGATAAAAATATTTTTGGTTTTTTTTTATATATATGCATGAGAACAAGAATTAAAACATGCTAAGGAAAAATAAAGTTACTTGGAAAATTAAATATGCAATGCAAGGTACCTTTGGGGGTCCTCCCCCAAGCTAGCATGAAGCTCATTGTCCAGGGGAATATCCCATGAACCTCCAGAACTCCTCATGTTGAGCCTGGTCCTACTGCATCTGTGCACTCAAGCCGTCCCACCTTTGGTCCATATGTGCCTGCCAATCATGGGTCTCCTGCACAAAGGAAGTGAGAGAATGCTGTATTTCACCTGTCTGGATCTGCAGCTGTCCGATGCGGGTACCGAGAGCTTCTATCTCGGGGTAATGTCGTGGCTGGACCAGTGGAGGAACATCTTCGTGTTGCTGCCTTTGGCGCTCCCACTCGCCCATGCTCACCTCGGCCCACGCATCTGTGGTTGGCGTGGGAGGTACAACCGGTCCTACCCCGCCGCCCCGTGGAGCATACCCCGTAGTCCCGGTAGGGGGTCCATTGTTGCTCAGCCGCGAGGAACCGGGGCCCGCTTCGTCCTCCGCCCCGCCTCATCGTGTCCCGCCGGTGAGTCCTTCCCTCGCGAATATCTTCAGCCTTGAGCACAAAGGTTAGTGATCGGGTAATTACGCAAATAGTAATCCGGGTTAGGTAACCGGATCCTATTTTCGTAGCCAGGGAAAAAGAAGTAGAGCTCATCCTTTGTGCCGTGGGTAGTCAACGTGTGCCCTTGGATCAGAGTGGTTAAGTCACAAATGGGTCGAGGAATAGGAATGTACTCAACAACCTCACCCTCCAAAATACCCATCGAATTGACAACACGGGTGACCAGAGAGGTGCACAAGACCGGGTACTTGTTGCGAACTATGTCTTGCCAATGACGAACGATCTCCCTCATGGGTGATACCTTGATTTTCTTGACAATGGCATAGAGCAACTTAAGTTCGGCTATGCGCACCCATCTAACCACACTAGTGGGGAAGAAAACCATGGACATCCAACGATGCATAAATCTCAAAGTGGGATGATGGATTTGGGTGTTCTGGGGTTTGAAAGATCAAAACTCAACCCTCCCAGAAATCTCTTCCCAAAACTTGTTTCGATCAAAACCGATGGTGGCGAAATCAAGATCGAGGAAGCATCTTCGGTTAAAACCCAAATGAACACTAAGCTCTTTCCAAGTAAGCTCATGCTCCTCGTTGAACAAGCGAAAAATCACACCATCGTCGGTTTCTTGCAAGGTGCTGAGGAGCTGTATGGTCAGGAGGCGTGAACCTTGTTCCTCGATGGGTTCCACATCCTCTCAACCAACAGACCTCCACACAAGATCGAATTCATCATCCATACCTATGCGGTGGAGGAGGTTGGAGTTGTAGGCTTGCGTGTGGAGGAAGAGACGATCCTTGAGGTGGAAGTAGGCTTGCATCTCACGACCTTCCTCCAGGTCGAGGTACAGCTTGTCCTCCTCGTTCATGACTTGCTCTTGTGGCGCTTCCGGCGCCACCTCTTCCTCGCCGGCTCCTTCAACCTCCTCGGGCTGCCGCTCTTCCACGGGGCTTCGGAGCTTGAGAGCTCGACTCGCCGAGGCGACGCTTGAGCGCCTCCTAAGCAAGTTCCCGAATCATACCATGGCTTCACAAGTAGAGGGAGCTTCTTGGGTGTGAAGGGTTAGTAGAGAATGAACTTCTACACCCAAGAGTGCTCTTGCTACTTGCTCTACACAAAATATGTTGGAAAATTTGCTTGGAGAATGAAGTGGGGAAGTGAGAGGAGTGAAAGTGTGTGAGTGTGAGAGGGATGGAGCTCCACCGCCGGCTCCTCTCCTATTTATAGGCCAAGCACCGGCCCAAGGGGAGGGAGCAACGGCCCTAGCCATTGGCGCCCGGCCGGGTGGCAGCCGCCGACCGCGCGGCCGCGCGGGCGCGCGCGCCGCCGGCTCCGCCGCCACCGCCCTTTGCGTGTCGCCCCCAATGGTCAATTCAAAAATGTGGCCGCTGGGGGTTGGTTCCCGGCCCAAAATTTCCCCAAATTTTCGAATTTCCAACAAATTTTGATGAAAAGTATTTTTCCAAAAATTATTTTAAAAATAATTTTTAATAACAGAAAAATTTATTCCTTCTAACTAACTAATTTTCGAATTTTTGGGACAAAAAGGTTTTGAAGATAAAAATTATTTTATTTGCTCACAAAAAGTGAGTGCAAGAAAAAATACTTTTATAAAATAAATAAATATTTTATAAATAAAGAGATTTTTTTTTGATAATCGCCGGTTTACCTCGTCACAAAGGCTCACCAATTTTAAAGTCCGTTGAGTAGGACTTTCCCCTCATCAATTTCTCGTTTGATGATTCACCCGGCCCGGAGAATTGGGTCCAGATTTCTTCGCTTGGGTTGCCGCTTTGGCGGGTTCTTCTTTGCTTCGCCGGTTTGGGATAGCCATTAAATCGAAGGTTGATCACCTTCGCGTTGAAGTGGAAACTGGCTATTCCCTTCCCAACGTATATTGCTGCCTTGGTAGTGTAGAGGAATAGTCGCCCAAGGATGAGTGGCCCCTCGTCTGTGTCTCCTGTGTTTAGGACGACGAAGTCTACTGGGACGTACTCATCTTGGATCCTGATTAGGATGTCCTTTGCTATCCCCTCGGGCCGTGTGATAGTCCGATCTGCCATTTGCATCATGAATGCTGGAGGGGACAGAGGTCCTCCCAACAATTTTTCATATGTCGCACTGGACATCATGTTCACACTAGCTCCGAGGTCGCAATAGGCATTATCAATGATATGTGGGCCTATTGCGATGGTGATAGTGTTAACACCAGAATTTGGTCGGGAATATGACAGGTGGACCCGCAGGCGGCAGAGAGAGGGATTCGGCAAATGCATATGCGGTCGGCTAATTTCCATGTGTTCGGCAAATGGCCAAGCGGTCGGCAACCGCTTTGTTTGAAGGCGGAAAAGGAAAAGGGAAGCCGATCGGGAAAAGGGAAGGAGTCATGATGGTCAAGGACTCCGATTATGGATAGAGTTAGCGTGTCTTTGTCTTTCCAATTTTGGTTAGATAGTTCGTAAGTGCTTAGGACTCATGTTCTGTCCAGGTATAAATATAAACCTCGACCATTGTAATAAGGGTTCACAACCAAATTAATACAACCGGCTACGTGCCACCCTTCGAGTCCTTTTAGTCGTGTCGTCGAGTTCTTCGAGAGGGCCAATCGATCCGTCGACCTCCGTAAGTCCCGCAACCTTGCTATCATGTCTAGTATCGTGCGGCGCGGATTTAGATTATGATGCAAGTAGTCTCATCCGTTTTGCTTAGTATCGTGCGGCGGATTTAAGCTTAATGATGGGAAGTTTTTGCTTGTGCCTTGTATCGTGCGGCGGATTAAGACATGAGTAAAGATAGTTATCGGCTCTTTAGATTTGGCATGATCTAATAGATTCATTAAGTTACCACGTGTTGCTTGCTTTATTTAATGTTTAATTATTTGCAACACTTTTTGCCCAATCTAGATTGATGCTCTTTCGGCTTTTTGATCATAATCTCATGTTTATTCAATATCAAGTAGATCAATTTCATATAGCCGAATTAGATCGATCTAGATTGTTACGTGTTGTGGGTTCATTCACGTTATATGTAAATAAGCCTCGACAGGACCGGGTACCGTGCGGCAGATGCAGGTCTTTGGGTTATTCTAGAGCTAGTCATCCGGTGGACTAGAGATCGGTTTAATCTGATAGGCTCCTTTTACATGTTACTTGTTTGTTCCTTCTTCATGGACCCCGATTCGGCAATCTTGCCGATACGGTTATGCTTATACATGTAGCGAGTATTTATAGATCTCGTTAGGTAATTACGTGCTTTTAGCTCTTTACCGTTAGATTGTATCATGCGGTGGATTGATCTAGTAGTAAGGAGTGGTGTAAATTCATAGTGAGTGGTATCATGCGGTGGATTAGCTTGCTTGGGTTTATGCTCGACGGGTTTATGAAGGCTAGACGGCGGCGACTAGTTGGAGTAGCCTATGCACGTGTTGTTTAGTAGATTTATATTTATAAGTTGCTTATCCTTAATTATTAAGTGCTTGATGATGCTTTAAACCTAAGATGTAGTTTGATATGCTTTAATGATTTAATCTTGTTCAAACATGTCTTCATTTACCGTATTCGGCAAGCTCATTCTATTTACACGCTTATACTACTTTAGCCGAATGAACCGCACTGCTGGTGTATAGCTTCTATAGCTATATGTCGTCGTAAGTGGCTTCAGTGGCCGTAAAGATGGAACTGCCTGGTCTCACCCAAAGACGTTCCAGCTATGATCTTACCGCTTTTATCCCTTGTCGATTTTCAGGTCAAATCGACCGGCACGCTTCCGGATTCGCACGCCGGCACCCGATTTGAAGCTAGGCTTTCCGGCTTGCCGTGTGTGAGACACAAGAGCTCCACATTTTGTGTCAACACACTTTTTGGCACGCCCAAAGGGACCACTTCTCGCCTAGGATGGGATCGGAAATTGACAACAATCATGTTCTAAA
The DNA here is from genome assembly GCA_018135685.1 of Themeda triandra. Taxonomy (NCBI): domain Eukaryota; kingdom Viridiplantae; phylum Streptophyta; class Magnoliopsida; order Poales; family Poaceae; genus Themeda; species Themeda triandra. The sequence continues at coordinate 69,699 of JAENPR010001277.1, read as the reverse complement.
CGTGACCATGGACGAGCCGCAACAGCAACGCCGTATGGTAGAGCAAGCAATGGAACAGTATCAGCAGAAATGTCTGATGTCTTTTTCCAAGAACAAGAGTGGCAGAGTGATCGTCAAGCAATCACTGCCACGAGTTCTTCTCGCTGGTCAAATTCCCGATATTACCGACGAGGAAGAGATGCGTAGAGTAGTTGGAGCCATTTACAAAGCCGTGGGAGACACTATGTTGAATCACAACACGCCTTTTCCGGGCACCTTCCGCAAAATCATGGCCGATACTTTCGGTCCAAAGCTTGACAAGCGCTTTGAAGAAAGATTTGGAGAGCTTGCTCGCCAAAGTACTTCAACACTCAAGAATCTTCGTGGAAGTCAACTGGAGGAGAAGAGATGATCGGTACAAGCAAGGATGGAGCTATTCACGATGAAAAAGAGAAGCCTCCCGTCACCGAGCAGCAAACTTATGGTCAGTAGCTTTTGGTGCAACAACAGATATACCCGCATCTCGCTTACAAGATCTCCTCAAAGGCAAATAGATTGCAGAAGAGTGTCTATGGAGATGGGTACAATGAATTTACTGACATTACGTTGCTCGAATGCTTTGCCGAATCCGGGATACAGAGTGCATCAGAGTACCTTCTAGGAGACAGGAGCGAAAGATGCAAATGATGACCTCCTGCGCAATGGCCGATATGATGCGTAATCAATTCGGCTCGAAACCAAAGCATCGTACATATGCATACAAATCTCCTTTCCTGCAGTGGTTCAATAGGGTAGCTCTTCCACCAAGAGTTAAGCCACCAACGGATTTGACCAAATTCTCTCGGTCAGATGACACCAACCATTGAGCATGTTAGCAGATATCCGATGCAACTTGGAGAAGCCGTCACGATGAAGCATGGAGGATTAGATATTTTCCTATGTCTCGACAGGCCGGCTTTCACATGGTTTGCATCGCAGCCGGCTAATTCCATTGGTACATGGGCACTGGAGCAAAAGTTCCATTCATACTTTTATACAGAACCAATGAAAAGAAGATGGTTGATCTGTGGCTATGAGGATGAAGACTACCGAGACACCAATGGAATATCTTCGTAGATTCGAGAAGCGAAGAACATGTGCTATTCTCTCGACTATTCCCGATGATCAACTCGCACAATTGGTCATTGCGGTGCATGCCGCCACATATCGTAGACAAGCTATTCGGCATGGAGTTTGAAGACCTTGGACAGCTTGCACAAAAATTGACAGCATGAGCAATCAAGCCCAAGGGTTCGTGAGAGATGCTCGTTTTCGAAGAACAAGGTAACCGTTGACATGTATCGTGGATTTCTAGAAGAAGCATCCGAATATGAAGATGAAGATGAAGTAGTCGCTGCAGTTGAACTCGGACAAAAGAGCCTACTTTGGTCGGGCATCGATGGGTGAAGCAAGAAAAGGGATCTTATGATTTTGATGTCGTTAAGGCGTATAAGCTCTTTTTGTATCTCGATTCCAGAAGGACATCCTATGCTTTGCGCGCCTCGAAGGGGTAAAGGATAAGAAGTACTCGTGGGTTTCATGATACAAGTTCTCATCATATCAATGATTGCCGAGTGTTCAGAGTAAAGATTAAGAAAGCTATTCAAGATGGACACTTGAGATTTGATGGCAAGATGAAAGTAGACAAAAACCCATTTCCTCAGAACATGGTCTCTTTCTCTATAGGCATGGTTGATGCCAGTGAGTCCAAGGAAAAGGGAAAGATGAAGGTTCTGACCTCTGAAAGAGCCAAGGAGAGTGGTGCTGTTGACCCTAATCGGCAAGTTACCAAAGAGGAAGTGCAACAAGTACAGTTCAGAAATAGCCGAACAGAGAAGGGTCAGACTTCAGATGCAGCTAAGGGAAATTGCCGAATACACGCTGAGCCAAAGCGCAGAGTTACAGCACAACACTTGTTGAATAAATGGCAGAGGGAAAAGGAGATGGAGTATGATGAGGAGCAGCAGTACATTGAAGAGGAACGCAGATTCATGATAGAGCGTCGAAGATATGAGGCAGGGGTGCGCCAAAGAGAACAAGAAGAGTACAGGAGAAAACAAGAGCAGTCGCATTGGAACTGTTCCTTCTTCAGACACTGTTGGAATGAAGGCTTGAAGCTGCCTGCCAGGAACAATTGCCCCGAATGCAGTGATCAATATTCGAGTATAGGCAATCTCGAGTCAACCGTCCCGTTTATGATAGACTTGGAATGAAAGTTCCAGAACGATCGGCGCCTAAAAATAAACAGCTTTGATGGATATCGGAGGAAAAGATTTGCGACCAAGCTTGGGCTCACAAAGCAAGTGCCCATAATGCGGAAGAGAGCTCATACAGTGGCAAAGAGGTCAATGGTGCCCTCCCCGGTTTGAGGAAAAGCCAGAAGAGAAGAGTTCAAGATTCGAGGAATCAAGAGCTCAAGCAGAATTAGCCGAAAAGAAACCAAGGTGGCGTCCTAAGAAAAAGGATGATGGACAGGTCCTTCGGCCGATACTAACATGGTGTTCTTTATCCCATTGGAGTTTAGAGCCCCCGAAGATCAAGAAGTTCAAGATGAAGTGTACTCGTACTTTGATGAAACCGAATGCCGAGACCCGATGGCTCAACTTGTGTTGACTCGGCAAGAAGCGCCTTTGATAAGCCGCTTAAAAACCGTCATCCGAAACCATTATACTTGAAGGGATATGTCAACGGCAAGCCTTTAACCAAGATGCTTGTTGATGGAGGGGCTGCTATCAATATTATGCCCTATGCTACTTTCGTAAAGCTTGGTATGACAAGTGAGGATTTGTTGCATCGACATGATCCTTAGAGATTTTGCAGCAATGCTTCGACACTCGTGGAGCAAGACATGTGGAACCGATGATTGGATCCAAGACTTTGATCACTACTTTCTTTGTCATTGATGGCAAGGGGGCATATAGCAAGCTTCGGGAAGGGATTGGATCCATGCTAATTGCATGTGTACCCTCAACTATGCATCAAATCCTTATTCAAAGGATAGGAGATGATGTAGAAGTTGTTCAAGCCGATGATTCAAAGAGTGTTGCCACTTCCGAGCCTCGCTATTGGGAATATGATGGACAAGACTCGCCCTTTCGGGTAAGAAGTGGAAAGAAGGTCCCGTCAATGTGTTCGACAGATCAACAACCGATCCAAGCAAAATGGGCTCGACAAGAACTTTTAATGGGCAATCCAATCGATGGCAACAAAGGCAACCGGGTCGTGGTTTCATGTCGGCCGACAAGTTAGAAGAAATCAATGTTGGTGATAGCACAAAGTCAAGGCTGATGTATATCAGTGCAAATTTAGACCCGAATATAAATTGAAGTTAGTAGAGTTGTCAAGGAGTTCAAAGATTGTTTTGCTTGGGATTACACAGATGCCTGGATTGGATCGATCAATTGTTGAGCATAAACTGCCTATAAAACCTGGATTTCGTCCTTTCAAACAACCTCCACGTAAGATTTATAAGGAGGAGGTATTGGCCGATGCAAAGAAAGAGGTTGAGAGATTAATTGAAGCAAACTTTATTCGGCCATGCAGTATGCAGAGTGGATTTCAAACATAGTACCCGCCTACAAAAAGAATGGGAAGATGAGAGTATGCATAGATTTCGAGATCTCAACAAAGCTACTCCCATGGATGGATACCCAATGCCAGCTTGCCGATTTATTAGTGGATGCAAGCAAGAGGGTATGAAGTCATCAGCTTTATGGATGGCAATGCCGGATACAATCAGATTTTTATGGCAAATCGAAGATATTGCAAAAACCGCATTCGATGTCCTGGCCACATTGGGTTATTTGAGTGGATAGTGATGACATTTGGATTGAAGAATGCTGGTGCAACTTATCATAGAGCCATGAACTATATCTTTCACGAGTTGATCGGCAAAATTGTAGAAATTTATATTGATGATGTGGTAGTCAAATCCAGAGACCATGAAGGACATTTAGCCGATTTGAGGAAGACTCGGAGTGCACGAGGAGACATGGCTTAAAGATGAATCCAAATAAGTGTGCTTTTGGAGTCTCTACCGGTGAGTTCTTGGGGTTCTTGATCCACAAAGGAGGGATAGAAGTTGGGAAAAAGAGCATGGAAACAATAGACAAAGTTGTGCCCCCAACTAACCTTACAGAGTTGCAAGCCATTGCTAGGCAAGATCAATTTCGTGAGGAGATTCATATCCAATTTATCGGGAAAGAGTATTGCCTTTCTCTCCATTGTTGAAGCTCAAGAAAGATCGAAATTTGTTTGGGGTGACATACAAGAAAAGGCTTTTGATGAAATCAAACAATATATGAAGGCACCACCAAGCAGTTGGTACCTCCACAACTTGAAAAGCCTTTCAAGTCATGTGGCGGCCGATAGCCTAACAATAGGATCGGCCCTTATGCAAGAATTTGATGGAAAAGAGAGGGTAATAGCTTACATTAGCCGAAAATTGCTAGATCCCAAACAAGGTATTCGGCTATAGAAAAGCTCGTTTGTGTGTTTATTACTCATGCACCAAATTTCGGCACTATTTGTTAAATGCCGAATGTGTAGTGATATCTAGTTTTGATGTAATTAAACACATGTTGTCAATGCCAATTTTGAATGGAAGAATCGGCAAATGGGTACTAGCACTGTCAGAGTTTAATTTAAAATACGAGTCGGCAAAAGCAAAGGAAAGGGCAGTGCAATTGCCGATTTCATTACTCAACATCGTGATTTATCTCGGATATGGTTAACATTGCCCCATGGGCATTATTTTTTGATGGGTCATCATGCGACAAAGGTGGTGGTGCTCGGTATTCTTTTGGTATCTCCACGTGGAAATACATTTGAGTTTGCTTTTTCAATTGAATATCCCGTCACTAACAATCAAGCAGAGTATGAGGCTTTGCTTAGAGGGCTTCTACGTTAATAGAAATGAAGGTCGTTGTCATTGAAGTATTTGGTGACTCAATTGGTGATCAATCAAATTGACGGGACAATATGAATGCAAAAATGATGTACCGCAAGGGTGCCATGAACAATGTAGGGAACTTCGAAAAGCTTTTCGTAGTTACTTTGCATCATATACCCAGAGAGCACAATGGAGAAGCAAACAAATTAGCTCAAGCCGCTTCCGATATCGGGAAAATCGTGAAATTTATGCAAAGAAGAAGGTGCTTTCAATGGTGATCGATAAAAGATGACTGGAGAAGAGACATTATCGCTATCTCAAAGACCCATCTCAAAGAGTTTCCGGAGGCTCAAGTATAAGGCACTTAAATTTGTGCTTCTTGATGATCATTGTACCACAAGTCTATAGATGGAGTGTTGCTCAAGTGCTTGAGCTAAGAAGAGGCTAAGAAGATTATGTTTGAAGTCCATGAAGGAGCTTGTGGTGCACATCACGGGCCTTACCGAATGAAGTGGATAATAAGAAGGACAACATACTTTTGGCCGACTATGTTGGAGGATTGCTTTGAATATTACAAAGGGTGTCGAGATTGTCGATATTTGGTAATGTTCAAAGAGCACCTCGCATCCGCTTCCGAATCCAATAATTAAACCTTGGCCGTTCGTAGAGATGGGGTATAGATTTAATTGGACAGATCAATCCTCCATCTAGCAAAGGACACAAATTTGTGTTGCCGGGCAAATGATTATTTCACCAAGTGGGTTGAAGCTATCCCTTTGAAAAGGTCACATCGTAAAATATGATCAGCTTTTGTCAAGGAGCATATAATTCATAGGTTTGGGATCCCACAAACCATTACAACCGATCAAGGGACTCAGCTCACTTCTTCGAGTTTTGTGACTTTGCCGAAAGCATGGGGATAAGGTTATATAATTCTTCTCCTTATTATGCACAAGCCAATGGCCAAGCGTAGGCATCAAATAAGATCATGATCAAGATTATCCGTAAGAAGATCGATGAGAAACCAAGGAGATGGCACTTGGTCCTTAATGAAGCATTGTGGGCTTACCGAATGGCTTGCCATGGATCCACACAAGCATCTCCATATGAGTTGGTTTATGGACATAATGCTATAATGCCTTGGGAGTTGCAATCGGGATCAAGGAGAGTTGAGTTACAAAAGGACCTCGACGTAAAAAAAGATTATAAGGATTTGATGATGGATGAATTAGAAGATTTGCATTTGATTCGTCTTAAAGCTTTGGAGAACATTGAGAAGAATAAAATACGTGTTGCCAAGTACTACAACAAGAGAGTTAAAATTAAGCAATTTGCGTAAGGAGAATTGGTTTGGAAAACAATATTGCCGATTGGTACCAAAGACAAAACATTCGGCAAGTGGTCTCCGAATTGGGAAGGACCTTTTCGGGTTGTCAATTGTGCACCTGGCAATGCGTATATATTGAAAACGCTGTTTGGAGAAGAACTTACTAGAGCCATCAATGGCAGATACCTTAAGAAGTTTTATCCAAGTATCGAAGTTGGATCTTAATTGTGACTATGACATAAACGTGGTATAGCCGATTGAATAAAATCGCCTTCAGAGCAAAGGAAAGAAGAAAGAGAAAAACAAAATATTAAATCAAAAGGGATAAAATGTTGAAGAAGTATGGTACATTCGAGCATGATATTTACATATGTCATCATACAAGCCGAGGTTTATGCACTCAAATAAGAGTTAATGACATTCAGTGGCGTCGCCTTGATTCTCGTTGACCTCGTCAAGGGCTCTCTTGTCTTCAACTTCATAACTTTGGATCTACAAGCTCTGCTCTTGATTTGCTTGGTCTCTTTGACAAGGGAGCTTATCTTGGTTTTAGCCGAGTCAAGAGGTGGCAGAGTAGCAAGTTTGGCTTCATGAGATTGAATATTGGCGTCCAATTGAGCCAACCGGCTGCGCCCGATCCTCTCATCTCTCATACTCGCAACTCCGCTCCAGGTATCCCAAGACTCGTTTGGCCGACTTAAATTCGCAGTAGAGCCCCTTAACCCGCCGTTCTCGGTTGCCTTGACGGTCTCCAAGATAGCCTTGTCGATATATTCTTATGTGCTCTCTTGACAACGGCAAAATGGTCATCAAGATGGGACAAGGCGTTTATGGCATCCTTGAGATCAGAAGGGAGTTCTTGGCCAAGTGGCTCTGCTATTTCCCTTATTTTGTCAGACTCCCGAGTCAAGTCAACAATATCCCTCTCCAAGAATGAAATTATGGCCTTTAGTTTAACCTGACTCTCTGATGATAATTGCCGATTGGAAGAGACTTCATCATCATCGGCAAACTCTTCAGCAATGAGAGAAAAGCTGGCCTGTTGAAGAGCAGTACCCTGATAACAGGAGGAAAATTTATTTTAGCCGAATGACTTAAGAGGGAATGACTGAGAAAGATTAAAGATAATACCTCTTCGGCAAAAGCCTGATCAATAGCCTCCTGAGTAGCATCAAGACTTTGAATCACTGACACAGTTGCTATTTCATGGATAGCAGTGTCATGGCTTGTTGATATATCTTGAATTGCTGAAGGAGTTAAATCCGCCTGATGAGAAGGAATTTCTTCTGCTGCTTCTCCTTGCTCACCTGCTTGGTCATCTGCCTGATGCATACCGCTGGTAGGCTCATTAGCGTTTGCTTGTCCAGTAGAGGCTCCAGGAGAGTTTTCCAAGATCACTACCCTGTCAGGACTTTGAGGGTTGGCCTGTACATGTTGAAAGAAAGTGATAAGTGCAAACACATTTGCAGAGGAAAATAAGGGGTCAAAAGCATTCATACCTGATGGAGTGGCTTAGCTTTCTTTGATCTTGATTTCTTGGGAATTGCGGTGTCCTTGATAGGGGAAGAAGGAGTTTTTCTTTTAAGGTCCTTCAGAGCACCGTGTCATCGCAGTGTGTTTTGTTGAACACCGTTAAACTTGGAGCATCATGCCCCAAGGCAAAGCAATAGGGCCAGGTTGCCGCATTGAACCTCGGAGGACTTGGAGGAGCATTGTCCTTGTTCAAAAGGATGTTTTAGAAACAGAAAGAGACATTAAATAAAAGGTAGTTATAAAAGTGTACCTCATCATCGAAGAGAATGAAGGCATTAAAACTTGGCATAAAGGATGGACTTGTGCTCTAAAAATGTGAGAATGCCATTCCTGCCACCAAAGGTTGAATGAAGGATGAGCAGCTTCAATTATCACCAGAGGATTGGGTTCATATATTGGAAGCTTGCATCCAAGATTGAAAACTTTATTGGCCTCGATTGTATTCAGCAATGACTCCCTGGGTCTGATTATGCTTGAAAAGTATAGCCTTGGGGGCAATTGACCAAGTCCAAGCTGCCTGGCAACCATGTTTGGATTGTAAAATTCATAAGTTGAGCTTATCACCGGCCATGATGAAATTCTCACCGGTAGAGCACGGGCCCGATGAAAGAATTAAAGATGTCCCCGGAATCATCATCTATGCAGCCCAACTCATAGCTAAATCTGCAGGGGAGGGTTAAATTTTCATTCTCTCTCGTAGGGAAACCAGATCATGTGGTTGAATCCCTTGTAGAAGATCTTGAAAAGATGACCCAGTCCAAGTCAATAATGATTGAAGATGTAGCCTCTCCATATGTCGACAAGACTTGTATCTGGGATCTTCACCTTCAGCGTAGTTGATTGAAGGAAAGTTCAAGTTGTGAAGATCAACAGAGACAATCTGATGCATATATAGTTGCAACCACATCTGAAGAAGCCACCATGGTCCATTGACACAGGAGATTTCACCCTGATTCCTCATCTAAACAGTGATCTGATGCATCATGTGGTAGAATGCTCCCAAAGAGATATTTGCCCAAAGGAATCAACTTGCCTACAGCCAATTCTTCAGCCATCACTATGTGATTCGAGTGGGCTCATTGGACTTACCACGAGAAGATAAATCTGCATAACCACATGTTCATGAAAGCCCTATATTCTTTATTAGACACAGGACTGGTTGAAGCATAAGTCCAACATACTTGGCCCAACCTCCTCCCGATTTGACTCGCCTTCGTGAGCTAGTGCTTTTGTATTTAAAGGGGTAGGTTGGTTTGGTGATATTCAAATTAGTCATCATGAAAATGTCTCGACAAAGTGATTGACATTGGGCCATGGCCGAAAATGAACGCATTAATGGCGCGACCAAAAATGAGAAGCAGATATAAGGAGGGAGTCATTTCTAGGCATTTCGGCTAAAGAAAGCTCCAAACAAAGGCCGAATATCCCGAGATTCCCAAAAGTCACCGTTCCTCGGACCGCATTCTACGCACCAATCGCGCCATCCCGTGATTGAGGGGAAAGGCCATGTTTTGAAAGTATTCGGCCATCTTGTTTGGGGAGCAATCCTAGATTTAAAGGGGATCCTCGGTTTTTCCTTTTCAATAAATTCCTCGCATTGGGGTCTCCCCGCGGACCAAGAAAAAATGATCCAGACATGCAAGATTGGAGATCAAGATCTCATTCTTCATTTCCTTTAAGAAGAAATTGAAGCGAATGGATCAAAAAGTGCATCCGGAAATTGATTCAAGAAAATTGCCGAATAGGTAAAGCAAGTAGGGTTACCTCTAGAAGCTCCTCTTGAGCTCTGTTGCCATGATGGAGCTGGTTGAAGTTTCCATCGCCATTGAAGACAGCAACAAGCGCGGATCTCAAATGGCGGGCGCGGCGTCGCAGTTGGCTTGACCTAAACAAAAGGTTGATAGTCAATTTCGAAATAAAACCCTTTTATCTCGAAATTGAGGGGGCATGTGTTAACACCGTAATTTGGTCGGGAATATGACAGTGGACCCGCAGCGGCGAGAGAGGGATTCGGCAAATGCATATGCGGTCGGCTAATTTCCATGTGTTCGGCAAATGGCCAAGCGGTCGGCAACTGCTTTGTTTGAAGGCGGAAAAAGGAAAAGGGAAGCTGATCGAAAAGTGAAGGAGTCATGATGGACAAGGACTCCGATTATGGATAGAGTTAGCGTGTCTTTGTCTTTCCAATTTTGGTTAGATAGTTCGTAAGTGCTTAGGACTCATGTTCGTCCCAGGTATAAATATAAACCCTCGACCATTGTAATAAGGGTTCACAACCAAATTAATACAACCGGCTACGTGCCACCCTTCGAGTCCTTTTAGTCGTGTCGTCGAGTTCTTCGAGAGGGCCAATCGATCCGTCGACCTCCGTAAGTCCCGGCAACCTTGCTATCATGTCTAGTATCGTGCGGCGGATTTAGATTATGATGCAAGTAGTCTCATCCGTTTTGCTTAGTATCGTGCGGCGGATTTAAGCTTAATGATGGGAAGTTTTTGCTTGTGCCTTGTATCGTGCGGCGGATTAAGACATGAGTAAAGATAGTTATCGGCTCTTTTAGATTTGGCATGATCTAATAGATTCATTAAGTTACCACGTGTTGCTTGCTTTATTTAATGTTTAATTATTTGCAACACTCTTTTGCCCAATCTAGATTGATGCTCTTTTCGGCTTTTTGATCATAATCTCATGTTTATTCAATATCAAGTAGATCAATTTCATATAGCCGAATTAGATCGATCTAGATTGTTACGTGTTGTGGGTTCATTCACGTTATATGTAAATAAGCCTCGACAGACCGGTACCGTGCGGCGATGCAGTCTTTGGGTTATTCTAGAGCTAGTCATCCGGTGGACTAGAGATCGGTTTAATCTGATAGGCTCCTTTTACATGTTACTTGTTTGTTCCTTCTTCATGGACCCCGATTCGGCAATCTTGCCGATACGGTTATGCTTATACATGTAGCGAGTATTTATAGATCTGTTAGGTAATTACGTGCTTTTAGCTCTTTACTGTTAGATTGTATCATGCGGTGGATTGATCTAGTAGTAAGGAGTGGTGTAAATTCATAGTGAGTGGTATCATGCGGTGGATTAGCTTGCTTGGGTTTATGCTCGACGGGTTTATGAAGGCTAGACGTGCGGCAGACTAGTTGGAGTAGCCTATGCACGTGTTGTTTAGTAGATTTATATTTATAAGTTGCTTATCCTTAATTATTAAGTGCTTGATGATGCTTTAAACCTAAGATGTAGTTTGATATGCTTTAATGATTTAATCTTGTTCAAACATGTCTTCATTTACCGTATTCGGCAGTTCATTCTATTTACATCAGTTATACTACTTTAGCCGAATGAACTGCAATCTGTTGGCAGATAGCTTCTATAGCTATATGTCGTCGTAAGTGGCTTCAGGGCCGTAAAGATGGAACTATCTGGTCTCACCCAGCACGTTCCAGTTATGATCTTACTGTTTTATCCCTTCTTTTCCAAGACAGAGCCCCAACTGGGACACGGCTTACCAGGCCATGTCGAGATCATGTTAACTGTTTCTAGTGAGATCTCGGGCTGCCCGGGTATTCCTCCTGAGCCACCATTGTTTGGGAGAGATGCAGCTATCTGGGCTAACTGAGTTTCTATCATTTTGTTGAAGCCCAGCTGATCTCTAACGGCAGAAGATAAGCCTTCTATCTTATCGTTGATGCTTCCAAGAATTTTGTCATTGTTGAGCATCTTTTTGGTCAAATTTTCATTGATCTTGGCTTGCCCAAGGACTAGATCCTTGAATGAAGGCTGATTCGAATTATAATTGGAGTTATAATTCGAATTACCTTGGAGTGGTGGTCGTGAATAGCCACTGTTTCCTCCTTGTTGTTGGCGGAACCCGTTGTTGATATATGCTGCTTCTTCACGGGTTTCAGGACAGTCACCTCCTGAATGGCCAACATTACCACAGACTTCGCAAGTCATGCGAGAGTCCATGGTTTTGACGGAGTCGGGCGTGCTAGCGGTAGCATGCCCCTCCATCTTCTTGAGGAGTAGCTCTATCTTAGCAAAGAAGCATATCGCCTCCTTGACTGTGTGCATGCCCTTTTGTTGCCCGGTTGGGGTCCTATCTTCCCCCAAGCTTGATTTTCCACCATTTTGTTGACTAAAGCCGTAGCTTTGTCAATCGTGAGTGATAGGAATGTTCCTCCAGCGGCATCAAGGTGCCCTTTTGACATGGGTGTTAACCCACTGTAGAAATTCTGGAGCACCAGCCACTCCTCCATCCCGTGATGAGGACAATCTTGAATATAGTCTTGGAGTCTCTCCCATGCTTCAGGGATGGGTTCATGCTGTGTTTGCTGGAAGTTGGTAATTCTTCCTCTTAGGGCGTTTGTTTTGCCCATGGGGAAGAATTTGGCGAGGAATGCCGTGGAACATTTGTTCCACGTGCTCACTGCTTCTCTGTCCTTGTAAAACCACTCCTTCACCTTCCCTGAGAGGGAGAAGGGAAACAGACGGAGCTTGATCACGTCAGCGGATATGTCTTTGATGATGATGGTGTCGCAAAGCTCCATAAAGCGTTGCAAATAGTTCTTCTCCGCTGCGTCGACAATGGGCCCTGTGGGCACATGAGCGACAGCGGGAGCTGAGAACTCGCGGATTGACTTCTGGGCCATCTTTGATGGTGTGGGTGGTACTGGTTCAACTGTCAGCGGAGCTGCCTCTGGATTCGTATTTAAAAATTCTAGCAAATGAACCCGATCCCGCACTATCCCGTTTTCATCCACAACGAGTCAAAAACATGAAAGTTAGCTCCGCATAGACTATGTCCATTTCTAATGAAGTCAACTCATATCCATGTTTATGCTAGGTTCTTTTCAACCAATGCCTTCCCCGGCAACGGCGCCAGAAATGCTTGTTGGCATTTCTTAACGCAATCACTTGAATTGTTACATTCCAGTGGTCACGCCAAGAAACGCCAGGGTTGATAGTCGTGTTCTAAAGATATTATTGTCCGCAAGCGCACGGATCTATCATTGTAGCATTTCACCCGGGGAGTATTCTCAGGGTATCGTTGTTTATACTTCCGGTAGGAAGGCATGGTGTAGAGGTGTCTAAACATGGATATGGATGATTGACTTCATGTCATTGAAATGAGACTTTAGTACTATACAGGGGTAAGTATAAATGATTTGCAAGATAGTGGACACACATTTGGCCAAACTCAAGGATAAATACAAAAGAAAGAATAAACGAATGAACGAATAAAGAATAAACCTAAGCGGAGCAGGTAGGTCAATTGTAGCAAAGTCATGAACAGCTAAGTCATATAGTCTACAGGGTTAGAGAAAGATCAGAGCCTAAGGTAACAGGGAGACCCCCGCAGCTGGTCGGCCAGCCGATAGAGGCATTTACGAACTCCTACATGACATACGGACGTGGGGGATTACAAGGGACGGACGGGCTGTCACCGCCACCTGCCGCCTACCTCAACCGTGGCATGCCGTCATATCCGAAGGCTCTCTCGTATCCGGACACCACGCCCGCATATTTGAGAACTACCTATATTCCCCGCGGACTCCCACCCTACGGATGGACGAGCTAGAACATAGGCAAACCCGAAGGAACGACGAACCGTTACCCCATTCTCATCAAGATCTCTACTCCTATAAATCATATGAACAATGAAGAACAACGAAGAACATGCTAAGAAATGATCATAAGAACTTTGGTCTAGTTCATATGAATCAGGTTTAGCAAGATCGCAACTATACTCTAGTTCATGAACTAAACTACAAAGTAAGAACAAGAACTTGAAGTAGGAAGAACACTCCATAGTATATTACCAAGTGATGATCTTCTTCCTAGGAGACAAGCCCTCCTTGATAGCTCAACCTATCTCCTAAGCTACTAGACTAGGCTAGAGAACAAGAGTAGAGGAGAATGGCTCAAATGAATGTGTGTGTTGAAATGACTTGAATCTCCCCTTTTATATGTTGAGCAGGTCGGTTTGAGGCTATACATGGCAAGAACACCAGCGCACCGCCCTCCTCTGTCATTAATGTACCGCCTCCAGGAAGCAGGGCCCACCTGTTAGGCTGGGGGGCGCGAGCGCGCCAGGGTGATGCCCCCCCAACCGACTTTGGCCGGTGGGCCTCTCCTAGTGGATGGGCTTCGGTGGTGTGGTGTTTTGGCCCATTTCTGCTCTGGATGGACCTGTCTCCTCCTTGTGCCTCTTTTACGCTTTGCCGGAAAGCACCTTTTCTCTGTAAAATCCCCTGTACTTGGTGTATTTCCTGTAAACGTTGATAAAGTCCAGGTACAAGTGGAATTGGGTTAATAGCACAAGTATATGTGTATAAGAACATGTAATTCTCCCTTTTCTATCTTAAGTTGGCGGTTAAAATGTGTCGATAAGGACCGCCAATAGACGACTCCTCTTGGAACTCCTCACTCTCTTTCCTCTATTTTCACAACTTAGCTAAGAGTAGCTCTTCCTAAGATACATTGATCCTAACTATGCTCTCTAGGGGGTATTTATAGGGGGAGATGGAGTAGGGGTTACTCCAGTGCCGCATCAGCGATCCATGTGCTCCATCTTCCTTGCCATTGGATCAAACCAACCTTGTAACCACCATAATCCAAGGGCTATGGTAATTTGGCAAATGGGACATGTGTGGGTACGTCGGTGGGAGGCAACCAACCTTTGGTGGGCCCACATCCTAGGTCGGCCGACCTGGGTTTGGCTTCCAGATGGGCCCCACCAGCCTTCTAGAAGGTCCTGATGTCTGTGGGAAGCCAGGACAGGAGGCATCCCACCAAAGGTGGGTCGGCCGACCTGACTCTGGGGAGGCTGACCCACCACTGGCTTCCTGACGTTGTCCCCACTTGTCATGTGACGTGTCTTGGCCATCTGAGGTGGTCTTGGTCTCTTGAGGCTTCCAAGTGGACCCATGAGTCCATGTGATATCATCCTCCAATGTTGAAGTGTTGCACATTGTGATCCACGTGGTGGAATGAGCTTGGGGGAGCTTCACTAGGATTGTGCCATGCATGCCCTGGGCCCACCATTCATAGGTCGGTCAACCTAGGCTTGGTGGCCCCAGGCTGCCAGCTGGTGTCTCCAAGCTTCATACTCTTAAGAAATGGCCTTCTTGTTATGAGTTGGTTCTTGGCCTTTTCTAGCTTGCTCAACTTTGCTTCACTTAAGCTTGTTCAGGCTTGATTAGTGGTTGTTTACACCTGCATCCAAATAATGACATGTACAAGTGGAACCAAGTGAATTGCACCAATGTCACTACTTATTTACATGGTGCTATCTCCGAATTTAACCATTGTTGACGGCTTGCATGGGGTGAAAACAGGGTATAAATGCCATCAACAACCCCCTCTCTAGTTTAGTTGGTATATTAGTTAGTAGATCATCATGGCTAGCTATCATATTCTTTAACCATTGCATCCCTGAGGATAAATATGATACCCTAGAATACTCCTGGGTGAAATGCTACAACGGTATTTCTGTGCGCTTGTGGAATATTCTACATGAGCATAATAAATACCAACATCCCCTGCGTAGTCTAGTTTCATCTTCCTCGGTGTTTCTAAAAATATTATGTTTAGACCTGCTCCTCCATCAATGAGAACTTTGGTTACTGCAGCTCTTGCGATTGGTGGTGTTAGGACTAGTGGACAGCATCCTGCTTTTGCTATGCTGGTCCATTGGTCTTCTCTTATGAATTGTATTGGATATCTTGGTGTGGCGGTTTCTACTGGCATGATTGCTCTGTGAGCCAATTTCTCTTGCTCTTTACTCCTCGTGTTGGGTACTCCTAAAAATATCACGTGTAACTCTCTTTCGACTTCTTGTTTCTGTAATTGTTGTTATTATATCTCCTCTTGTTGTCAGCAGTGGCTACCATGTTGGCTTGCCTTGGTCTTTTGTCATTTTGCCTTTGATCTGGCCTACCTCTTCTATCTAAGTTGTCTCTATTATCAGAGAACCTTTCCCGGGTTTGTTCTTCTGATGAGATTAACTTCTCTACCACTGTTTTGAACTCTTCATTTGTTTTTGGGTCTTCATTGCAGAAATCTTTGAATTGCCATTTCGAGAATATCCCATGAGAAAAGGCATCAATTACTTCTCTATCGGTGATGTTGTGCACTTGCGCTCTGAATTCTCCAACTCTTTTTGAGTCGGTGTCGTAGCCTTCTTCTCTTGCCTTTCGGCTTGGATCAAAAGGCGAGAGTTTGGCCAGCCTTTCGGTGAGTTGATGTTCTTCCATGTCACTGACCTTGACGTCGTTGATCTCTGTCTCATTGAGGAAACGGCTTTGAAGCTTGCCATTATTGTCTATCTCATAGATCTAGAATCCGAAAATGATGGTTGTTCCTATTGAGAAGCTCATCTTGAGAGTGAGGTCTGCCGAGCTCTCAAGAAAAGTTCATCGAAAGACTCTACCTGGCGTGACAGCTGTTGATATTTTACCACCGATAGCCTGCCACTTGGGTACCCGGGACAGTTGTTCAGACTTCAGTGAATAGTGGAACTCAGCGGTTAACGCAATGAGACGAACGATTTATATACTGGTTCGGGCCCTCGATTCGAGTAATAGCCTTACGTCCAGTCGGCGTTAGCCTATTTACGTTGTATTGTATTGATTTGTTGTTTACAAGGGGTACCATCAACAGCCCTTTATAGTCCAGGTGCTCTTGAGGGCTCTTTGATTCCTAGTCGGATACAAGGACAGAGCCCTAAACTACATTTCTGGACACTTTTCCAAGTATAGTCCATTTAGGAGTTTGTTGATCTGCACGCAGCTCCGCTTCGTGCCCCTATTGGTCAGGCAGTGGGACCGTTGAAGGGGCCCACCATCCTGTTTTATTGCACGTGGGCAACCCTATGGGTCCCCATCGACAGTGTATGACATGTGGGTCCTAGGAAGGTGGGTCATAAATATATATTTTTAATGTATAAGAAAATGTGATGCAGAAATTATGATGATGAAAAATTAAATTTTCTAAAATACATAAGTAAATTTTTGTGCCACCACAGTAAATAGTTTTAGACGCGTTTTTACACACCATAAAAATTATTTATGCGAGGCTTGAATTTTATAATGCAGTGCTATAAAATAAATATGTTTATAGGAATTAATTATGCAAGATTAAAAAGTAAATATGGATACATACCGATTTACCTTTCGGCGAGGGTTCGAATTTTTAGAGTCCTCCGAAAGGACCTTCTAAATTATTTTTATTCTTCAGATATACCCAATTCTAGAGACGATGGCTCTGATGATTATTCTTTCTTGTCATGGCAAACCATCTTCACTGTGGAATTAAGCTCTGGTCTTGGCTTGAATACGAATCGCTCTTCTTGCCCATTTATAGTAAAATTGATCTCTCCTATTCTGACATCAACGTGTGCATTGGCGGTGCTCAAAAATGGTCTCCCGAGGATGAGTGACACTTTTGAGTCAGGTTGCATGTCCAAAACCACAAAGTCCACTGGCACAATGAAATATCTTATTTTGACTCGGGATGTTCTCAGCAATGCTCAAAGGATATCGAACAGATTGATCGGCCAGTTGCAAGCACATTGATGTTGGCTTAAGTGTTGAGTGATTGAGTTTGTCGAAGACAGCTACAGGCATCACAATGACACTTGCTTCAAGGTCACAGAGTGCATTGTTGAAATGTTGATCTCCAATTAAGCAATCAATAGTGGGGCATCCTAGATTCCTCTTCTTCTCTGGTGATTTATTAAGGATGGTCGCACTACGTTCTTCTGTCGGCTTGATTATCTTAGTGGTGGGTAGTGGTCACTTCTTATTAAGGATGTCACTAATGTACTTTGGATATGTAGGTTCCTGTATGGCATCTAGCAGAGGTATGTTGACATATAACTTCTGAGTAACCTCCATGAATTTGCCAAACTGCTCATCGGTTGCGGTCTTCTGTTTCTACGGGAAATTGGTAGATAAGTTGTATCATGGTGTCTCATTCCCAGCTCTTGAGGTTCTTGTGGTAACATTTCTTCAACTTCATTATTGTTCTCTTCTTCTGCTACTGCTGGTACTGTCGGTGCCTTTCTTGTCCTTTTTGGATAAGAGGGATCTCTGGTGGATTTCCCTCCTCTTGTAGTTATAGCTTTTACCTGCTCAGGGTTAGTGGCAACAGGCAATGCAGCAGCTAGTTGTACTATTTTTGCTTCTATCTTTTTGTTATAATTAAGTTGATCATTAATGGCAGAAGAAAAGTTATGCATTTTAACATTTATATCTTCTAGGATCTTGTCATTAACAGCAAGCTTTTTATTAATGTCATCATTTATTCTAGTTTGCTGCATGACTAGTTCTCTTATAGTAGGTTTTTTCATGGGATTACCTGGATTCATACCTTGATTATTGTTCTATTCATGTTGTCTCCAACTTAGTCTTGGTTGGTGCAGAAGCTTCCTGATGGTAGAGCTTGGATTCTATTTATAAGCTACTTCAATAGCCCGCTGGTCTTCCTTGTACTTGGCCCTCTGGTCAAGCCAATTTAGCAAATCATCCATTTTGGTGGACAGTGCATTTACTTCTTCTGGTATTTCTTCACTTTGGTGACAATGTTGAGTGATGTCTTGGGACTAGCTTTGATTGTCTGCTATCTTATCCATAGGTATCTCTACTTGTCCAAGAGTGAGTGACAAAAATGATCCTCCAACAGTTGCATCTTGGTGCTCACGAGCCTTCTGAGTTAATCATGATAAAAGCCCTGCATGAATAACCATTCTTCCATTCCATGATGAGGACAATCCAAAATGTATCCTTGCAGACGCTCCCATGCCTTCGAAATGGTTTCTGCTTTCTGCTATTGAAAATTGGAAATCTCTCCCCTTAAGACATTAGTCTTGCCTACAGGGAAGAATTTTGCTAGAAAGGTCTTCGAACACTTTGCCCATGTATTGACATCTTCTTTACTGCTTCGCTCTTCCCACAAGTGAGAATGGAAAGAGGCGAAGCAGTATGATGTCTTGAGCAATGTCCTTGATGGTGATTGTTCTTCCAATCTCTAGGAAATCCTGTAGATGTGCACTTGCATCTTCTTGTACCTTTCCACTGAATTGGGTAGCATGCACCATGTGGATGAGGCTTCACTTGAGCTCAAACTCAAGATTCCCACTTTGCAGTGTTGGATCAGTCCAAATATTCTTAATGCTTGGAGCATAGATTTTGTGCAGGGTCTTTTCAACCATACCTTCAGGAACCAATGACGAGCTTCCAATTGGTTGATTTGATTCTGATGAAGAGTCGAGTGAATCAAAATCAATCCTGTAATACCCTGTATAAAATACAAACATAGACAAACAAGGGCGAACCTACCAAAGTAGAGGTGCCTAGTTATTATTTCTGATTAAGTATCCATTTGTGCAATTTTTCTCTTATAGCCTATGCCTTTCCTGGCAACGACGCCAGAAATGCTTGTTGACACTACTTAGGATCACCTTAATTACTAGGTTGCCATCCCCAGCTGCAATGCCAAGAGTGTATGGGTTGATATTAGACTGAACTCTTGAAATAATTATAAGGGGATCCGTAAGCGCACATATTAAATAGCATTGTAGCACTTCACCAGGAAATATTTCAAGTATCGTTATTTATATTTTAGCTTAGGAAAGAGCTAAAGAATTAAGCTCAGAGATAACTTGCCAAATATGATTACTTATGAGAAATCGATCACACAGTCACTTACATTGTAGGGGCAAGCCACAATAAAATATATAATGAATTGTAAGCATAAATGATAACACACTTAGAGAAAGAAATAGACTACTCATCATAAAGGTAGGTTGACAGGAGATTAGTCAAGAGATTGAATTCCTATGTAGGTTCTAATCTACTAAGTCTTTCATCTACTCTAGCACATATACAATCATTTATAGCACAATGACTCTTCATCTATGCATAAGCAACATGACTGAGGAAAATCAGGAACAAAGCAAGACTTCCCATGTAATACTGTTCTACTTGTCCTATCAACGGGGATCAACGGGGGGGGGGTGGACTACGGAAGACTCAATGGGAGTGTCACATCTGCGAGAACTACGAGGTGGCCTAGAAAATAGGATGCATTCATAGGTAATAAACAGCATATAAGCACCACGCTTACCTGTAATCTACCACTTAACCCGCTCGAGTAAAGAGCTAAGTGCTTTATGAACATATACACAAACTCATTATCAATCATGACCATATCAAATATACTACTAGAGTAAACTAGGAACATAACAAACAGAAACATAATATTTATTAAAGTCGTAGAGAAAGATACAAAGATTATACCAAACTCTTGATGACGATGAACCAGATCCTAAGCTTAGCGCCCAAACACTTCTTAAACCTAACTAGTCTAAACCTATTTAGAACTTGAAGAATTGGAGTAGCAATTCTAATTCCCTAGTAGAGAGATGATCTCTGATCCCTGCCTTCTGATTATGGCTTTCCCTATTGAGATATGCCTCAAACCCTAGGGGTCTGGGCCCGCTTATATAGCCTTGGCAAATGAACCGTAGCCATCGGATCAAACCGACCTAAATGAACCACTTTTGATTGATCCTCAAAGGTGGTGGAAGGGCGATCCACGAGTTTCACCCTTATTGGTGGAGGGGGAGGGCGACCGCCCTACCTATGTGGCAGGTGCCCCCCTCCGAGGGTCCGTATTCCCGAGTCTTCTAGAGTGTTCTTTTTCACACCTGGTATTTTTTCTCTCTATGTATTCCTAACATGTGGGCCTGCTTTGGATCTTTTCTGATAACCCCCTATAGAAATAGACATTCACTAAAACTCATGGAAATTGTTAGTTAAAACCCCTAAGTCTATGATGGTGATTGATTTATGCCCTCTTTCATCTGTTGTTAATGATTAAAAATGATAGTTACCTACCGTCAATGCCTATCCGAAGATGAAATGCAAGGCCCGACCCAACTATATCATATTACGGTAGCATGTGATCTCCAAAATGCATACCAATGCGATCAACTCGCAGTCACGAAGTCATGAACGTGGCCCAAAAACATGGACCAGACTGAGCACGAACTCGAATACATCCTCACGAGACGGCTGGACGTAGGAGCTACCAATATGCCACCACCATGTCACACGATTCAACACTTATCAGCCGACATCAATGGGCTGCCCCCAATGCCATTCTCACCGTCGGGACCAACTACTCCACTGGCATTCTTGCCCGGTGAGGACTCGAATATGGTTAACTTGGATCGGACCGATTCAACAAAAACCACAAATATAAGCGCAAGCCTAACCCAAATCTAGCAAGATGAACTTGTCAAGTTCCTAATTGACAATTCGGGTATCTTTGCCTAGAAACCCTAAGATATGCTCAGGGTTCCTAGAGAAACCGTAGAACATTCCCTTAGAATCGGGGCAGATGCTAGGTGTTGATGGTAGATAAGTGCAATTTTTAACCGTCAACGAAACATAAGAAAGGACCTAAAAGCAATTACCAACATAGATATAGGAGGTACACTAACAAAATTTCATGAGTTTTGATGATTGTGGCAAAACAAACCCACACGCATGCACGACATTTCTCAACTTCTCAATAGCCGCCGACATAGATTTAATTAGGCCGACTCAATAAATAGTCAAGATCTCACAAGGGATTAAAACTATAATACGCCGTAGCATAGTATGGGCCTAGAATTTATTTGATTTAAGTAAATAAAATATGGGCCATATTATTAAATCTAACATTCACTATTGGGGTTAATCTTTTCCCACTAGTAAATCAGAGGCAGCTGGCCATGGGGTGCCACATGCTGCGTGTCGTTCGAGCGTGATCATGTACGACATAACCGTTTTTAATGGAACTAGTAGTTGTCACCTAGAAATGATTAATACATGCTTTTCCAATGTTTGGCAACATATATATAGGACCAGCAAAGGCAGAGCGAGGTTGGTGCGCAAACAATTTAAACTAGTAACCGACAAAAGGTACACACCATGCACTCTACTTTATTTCATCCTCTTGCAAGCAACCGAAAGCGATGCATACTATATTGAACGCGTATACGTGAAAACAGCAAGACGACGACCAAAGACCAAAGTCCATACCACCAGCCGCTGCAGTGGCTCATGATGATGCGTTGTGACTCAGCCCAAAGATGCCAATAACGCGCATAGTACGGGAAAACAAAAGAAAAAATGCACTCGAGAATCTCCGGTGCATGTAATCGTTGATCGGCATGAGGTTGGCCAGCCAGGGCACCCCAAAGCTGTCGTCCGCATGCTTACTTTTCTTTGGGTGCCCTAGCGGGCTTCACGTGCATCCGCGTCGTCTATGCTAAAATCTGGCACCAAAAATGAAGAAAGAAAATCTAGCATCCGCGTCGTCTATGCTCAAACTCAAGATTTTCAGTTTGTAGTGTTGGATCAGTATAAATATTTTTAATGCTTGGAGCATAGAATTCGTGCAGGGTCTTTTTAGCCATAACTTCAGGAACTAGTGACGAGCTTCTAATTGGTTGATTTGATTCTGATGAAGAGTTGAGTGAATCAAAATCAATCCTGTAATACCTTGTATAAAATATAAACATAGACAAACAAGGGTGAACCTGCCAAGCAGAGGTGCCTAGTTATGATTCCTCATTAAGTATCTATTTGTGCAATTTTTCTCTTATAGCCTATGCCTTCTTCGGCAACGGCGCCAGAAATGCTTGTTGACACTCCTTAGCATCACCTTAATTACTAGGTTGTCATCCCCAGCAGCAATGCCAGGAGTGTGTGGGTTGATATTAGACTGAACTCCTGAAATAATTACAACGGGATCCGCAAGTGCATAGATTAAATACCATTGTAGAACTTCACCGGGAAATATTCCACGTATCGTTATTTATATTTTAGCTTAGGGAAGAGCTAAAGAATTAAGCTTAGAGATGAACTTGCCAAATATGATTACTTATGAGAAATCGATCACACACTCACTTACTTCGGCAGGGGGTAAGCCACAACAAAATATGTAATGAATTGTAAGCAAAAATGATAACTCACGCAGAGATAGAAATAGACTACTCATCATAAAGGTAGGTTGATAGGAGATTAGTCAAGAGATTGAATTCCTATGTAGGTTCTAATCTACTAAGTCTTTCATCTACTCTAGCACATATACAATCATTTATAGCACAATGACTCTTCATCTATCCATAAGGAACATCACTGAGGAAAATTAGTAACAAAGCAAGACTACCCACGTAATACCTTTCTACTTGTCCTATCAACCGGGGGGACACATGGAAGACTCAACGGGAGTGTCACATCTGCGAGAACTACCACATGGCGCAGAAAATAGGATGCATTCACAGGTAATAAACACCATATAAGCACCACACTTACATGTAATCTACCACATAACCCGCTCGAGTAAAGAGCTAAGCGCTTTGTGAACATATACATAAACTCATTATCAATCATGACCATGTCAAATATACAACTAGTGCAAACTAGGAACATAATTAATAGAAATATAATATTTAAGAATAAAGTCATAGAGAAAGATACAAAGATTGTACCAAACTCTTGACGACAATGATCTAGAATCCTAAGCGTAGCGCCCAAACTCTTCTTAAAACCAACTAGTCTAAACCTACTTAAAACTTGAAGAATTGAAGTAGCTATTCTAATTCCCTAGTGGAGAGATGATCTCTGATCTCTGGCTTGTGATTATGGCTTTCCTCGAATGAGATATGCCTCAAACCCTTGGGGTCTGGGCCTGCTTATATAGCCTTGGCAAATGAACCGTAGCCGTCGGATTAAACCAACCTAAATGAACCACTTTTGATTGATCCTCAAAGGCGGTGGAAGGGCGATCCGTGAGCTTCACCCTTATTGGTGGAGGGGGAGGGCGACCGCCCTAGAGGGGGGGCGTCCGCCCTGCCTATGTTGCAGGTGCCCCCCCTCCGAGGGTCCGTATTCCCGAGTCTTCTAGAGTGTTCTTTTTCGCACCTAGAATTTTTTCTCTCTATGTATACCTAACATGTGGGCCTCCTTTGGATCTTTTCTGATAACCCTCTCCTGAAATAGACAATCACCAAAACTCAAAGAAATTGTCAGTTAAAACCCCAAAGTCTATGATGATGATTGATTTATGCCCTTTTTCATCTATTGTTAATGATTAAAAATGATAGTTACCTACCGTCAACGCCTATCTGAAGATGAAATGCAAGGCCCGGCCCAACTATATCATATTACGGTAGCATGTGATCTCCAAAATGCATACCAATGCGATCAACTCAGTCACGAACATGGCCCAAAAACATGGACCAGACTGAGCACGAACTCGAATACATCCTCACAAGACGGCTGGACACGGGAGCTACCACTACGCCACCACCACGTCACACGATCCAACACTTATCAGCCGACATCAATGGGCTGCCCCCAATGCCATTCTCGCCGTCGGGACCAACTACCCCACTGGCATTCTTGCCCGGTGAGGACTCGAATATGGTTAACTTGGATCGGACCGATTCAACAAAAACCACAAATATAAGCGCAAGCCTAACCCAAATCCAGCAAGATGAACTTCAAGTTCCTAATTGACAATCAGGGTATCTTTGCCTAGAAAACCTAAGATATGCTCGGGATTCCTAGAGAAACCGTAGAACATTCCCTTAGAATCAGGGCAGATGCTAAGTGTTGATGGTAGATAAGTGCAATTTTTAACCGTCAAAGAAACATAAGAAAGGACCTAAAAGCAATTACCAACATAGATATAGGGGGTACACTAACAAGATTTCATGAGTTTTGATGATGGTCTGTTTCCGCAGGGGTTTGCCTAAAAGAACCAAGGAAGGCCCACATATTAGGTTTACATAGAGATAAAGGGGCCACATTACAAAAGATGAATCTAGAAGACACGAGAAGGCTCTAGACCAAAGGGGAGGCCCGCCAGGATAGGGCTAGTCCTTTAGAGATAGAGAGATAGAGTGGAGGAAAGAGTGTGGAGGAGGTGCTGGCCTGTCGGTGCTCCCTCTATGGCTTGTACTTGCGGGATCAAGTTTCCCTGACATGGAGCTTGGTTCTGAGATTCTCTGGTATTCAACTTCTAATTCTAGTAAGTCATTGTTATTACTATTCTTCGGTTTGCGAGTTCACTTTATTCTCTTCACGTAGTGAGTAGTGTATCATCCCCGGTGTAAGCATGGTGCTTAGGCTCGGGTAGCTCGTAGATATCCCCAAATTTCCTTATCGGTGGTAGATTGCGGGGGTGACTCATATAGCCTCGTTTATCCTTCGGTATCCTCCTCCCATTTGTAGGACTGGTAGGACATGGTTGCTAGGGTAAAGTATCCTCTGCTGGAGTCTTTTCCCTAAGTACATCCCCATTAGAACAGTGATAGCATAGCTTGCAAAGGTTAGAACTAGGGCACCTTAGTGATCTTCTATATATCCCTTTTCACCATCCTTGTTTGCTTCTCAGGGGTTAAGCTAAAGACTTAGTCTCGCAAGTTTTCCCCTTGTGGATAAATATGATACTTTGGAATATCTCCCGGGTGTAGGGCTATCGAAGACAAGGTAACCAAACTCCTTGACGTAGGGTGGACCATTGGTGGCTCCATTCACACGAGACATCATGTGTTGCTTGAAGTCGTGGACCACAGTTGACGTTGGAAGATGTTTGCCATGCAGTCCCTTGGACGTCCACCAAGAAGAAGAGGAAGAAGATGATCCGATCTGCAGCGCCACCTAGAAGAAGAAGAAGTTCAACACCAGCGAGTATTCATGACAACGCTCAAAATAACATGATCGCCCGCAAACCTGTGAGTAGTCGCGACGATGCTCCCAAAAAATCAGATCACGCACACACCTAAGGAGTCGCAGATGCAGTCGGTGGTTCCAGAGGCCTGTCACCCGATACTCCTCCATTAACCGGCCCAAGTGGCAAAACAAAACCACACCCATGCACGACATGACTTGCTGCGACAACGGCGGCATGCGCGCTCGTGTGGCACGTCCGTAGCCCCTCTCAACTTCTCAATAGCTGCCGACATAGATTTAATTAGGCTGACTCAATAAATAGTCAAAATCTCACAAGGGATTAAAACTATAATACGCCGTAGCATAGTATGGGCCTAGGATTTATTTGATTTAAGTAAATAAAATATGGGCCATATTATTAAATCTAACATTCACTATTAGGCTTTGCTGTGGTACTCTCAAATAACTATGGACCGTTGATCCGGACGTTTTGTACCACATATTACTTTATAGGAGGTAAGAATAAAATTAAGTATTTAATTATTTCCAATTGTGGAAGGAAATGAAGTGTCCAAATATGTTGTCTGTACCTTCTTGGAAAGTATTGTATTGATCTTTTTTCAACGTGATGGAGAGTTAGCAATGATTTTTTATTAACGTGACAAAAGGTGTGGATGGTGCATAACATGATGATGGTAACCTTTTTGGATTATCGTATATACAGGTGCGTTCTTTTAGAACGTACATATACATACGTGTGTACAACATCGTGCTTTTACTGTTTAATCTTTTTTATAATATAATGTGATCAAAGGAAAATGTGACATGGTTTTAATCGTGTCTACATTCAACTATGTATTATGTTAGTGTAACACATTTTAGATTGCAAAGTTCGTGGCTAAATTAACGTGTCAGGTACAAACAAGTTGCATGTCCGAAAGATTTTGCATGTAAAGGAACAAACAAGTTTCATGCAAAGGAACAAAGACAAAGGGGAAGGGCCATGCGCCCATTCATGTGCCTCCTGTGAATTGAGGACTTCAATTTCTTTTTTTTTGTTTTTAGGTTTAATTAATGAATTGATTAACAATTCAAAAAAATTAAAAAAATGGCTCAGATTTATTTGAAGTATTACCTCGTAACAAATAAAAAGGTGTACGTAGTATTGTCCTGCACTATTATATTCTGTAGCGTTAGATGAAGCGAGGTGGCTATAGCATGACTCTTTTCCAGAGTTTACTGCTTATATATTACACATGCGTGTGTGCCAGATCCAGTGTACGTACTGGAGCAAAGGTGTAACCGTTATCAATACTACTAGGTGGTACCGAGAACTACAGGTTTTGCCAATGTTTAATTAATTTAACAATAAAGCTGGAGCAAAGGTGTACGAGGGCGCGTAAAAGGACCTGACTCCATCTATTAATTATACTCGTAAGCAAAGTGTGGTGCAGCAAGGTTAATCTTTTCCCACTAGTAAATCAGAGGCAGCTGGCCATGGGGTGCCACATGCTGCGTGTCGTTCGAGCGTGATCATGTACGACATAACCGTTTTTAATGGAACTAGTAGTTGTCACCTAGAAATGATTAATACATGCTTTTCCAATGTTTGGCAACATATATATAAAATGGAGGTTCAGCATCAGCATGAAATCAAAGATCTCAGAGACGAAAATTAGGTAGTTGTCACCTAGAAATTTAAACTAGTAACCCAGACAAAACAATTTAAACTAGTACACACCATGCACTCTACTTTATTTCATCCTCTTGCAAGCAACCGAAAGCGATGCATACTATATTGAACGCGTATACGTGAAAACAGCAAGACGACGACCAAAGACCAAAGTCCATACCACCAGCCGCTGCAGTGGCTCATGATGATGCGTTGTGACTCAGCCCAAAGATGCCAATAACGCGCATAGTACGTGAAAACAAAAGAAAAAATGCACTCGAGAATCTCTGGTGCATGTAATCATTGATCGGCATGAGGTTGGCCAGCCAGGGCACCCCAAAGCTGTCGTCCGCGTGCTTACTTTTCTTTAAGGTGCCCTAGCGGGCTTCACGTGCATCCGCATCGTCTACGCTAAAACCTGGCACCAAAAACGAAGAAAGAAAGAAAATCTGGCATCCGCGTCGTCTATGCTCAAACTCAAGATTTTCAGTTTTCAGCCATAGCTTTAGGAACTAGTGACGAGCTTATAATTGGTTGATTCGATTCTGATGAAGAGTTGAGTGAATCAAAATCAATCCTGTAATACCCTGTATAAAATATAAACATAGACAAACAAGGGTGAACCTGCCAAGCAGAGGTGCCTAGTTATGATTTCTCATTAAGTATCTATTTGTGCAATTTTTCTCTTATAACCTATGCCTTCCCCGACAACGACGCCAGAAATGCTTATTGACACTCCTTAGCATCACCTTAATTACTAGGTTGTCATCCCCAGCAGCAATGCCATGAGTGTGTGGGTTGATATTAGACTGAACTATGAAATAGTTATAAGGGAATCCGCAAGCGCACAGGTTAAATACCATTGTAGCACTTCACCGAGAAAAATTCCACGTATCGTTATTTATATTTTAGCTTAGGGAAGAGCTACAGAATTAAGCTCAGAGATGAACTTGCCAAATATGATTACTTATGAGAAATTGATCACACACTCACTTACTTCGGCAGGGGTAAGCCACAATAAAATATATAATGAACTGTAAGCATAAATGATAACACACGCAGAGATAGAAATAGACTACTCATCATAAAGGTAGGTGACTGGAGATTAGTCAAGAGACTGAATTCCTATGTAAGTTCTAATCTACTAAGTCTTTCATCTACTCTAGCACATATACAATCATTTATAGCACAATGACTCTTCATCTATGCATAAGGAACATTACTGTGGAAAATCAGGAACAGAGCAAGACTACCCACGTAATACCGTTCTACTTGTCCTATCAACCGGGGGGGGGGGCTATGGAAGACTCAACGGGAGTGTCACATCTGCGAGAACTACCACATGGCCTAGAAAATAGGATGCCTTCACAGGTAATAAACAACATATAAGCACCGCACTTATATGTAATCTACCACTCAACCCCCTCGAGTAAAGAGCTAAGCACTTTGTGAACATATACATAAACTCATTATCAATCATGACCATATCAAATATACTACTAGAGCAAACTAGGAACATAATAAACAGAAACATAATATTTATTAGAATAAAGTCGTAAAGAAATATGCAAAGATTATACCAAACTCTTGATGACGATGATCCAGAATTCTGAGCGTAGTGCCCAAACTCTTTTTAAACCAAACTAGTCTAAACCTATTTAGAACTTGAAGAATTAGAGTAGCTATTCTAATTCCCTAGTGGAGAGATGATCTCTGATCTCTGGCTTGTGATTATGGCTTCCTTTAATGAGATATGCCTCAAACCCTGGGGGTCTGGGCCTGCTTATATAGCCTTGGCAAATGAACCGTAGCCGTCAGATTAAACCGACCTAAATGAACCACTTTTGATTGATCCTGAAAGGCGGTGGAAGGGCGATCCGTGAGCTTCACCCTTATTGGTGGAGGGGGAGGGCGAACGCCCTAGAGGGAGGGAGGTGACCGCCCTGCCTATGTGGCAGGTGCCCCCTCCAGGGGTCCGTATTCCCGAGACTTCTAGAGTGTTCTTTTTCACACTGGAATTTTTGTCTCTCTATGTATACTAACATGTGGGCCTTCTTTGGATCTTTTCTGATAACCCCCTGCAGAAATAGATATTCACTAAAACTCATAGAAATTGTCAGTTAAGACCCCTAAGTCTATGATGGTGATTGATTTATGCCCTTTTTCATCTCTTGTCGATGATTAAAAATGGTTGTTATCTACCATCAACACCGTATCGCATTACGCCTACCTGAAGATGAAATGCAAGGCCCGGCCCAACTATATCATATTACGGTAGCATGTGCTCTCCAAAATACATACCAATGCAATCAACTCGCAGTCACGAACGTGGCCCAAAACACATGGACCAGACTGAGCACGAACTTGAATACGCCCTCACGAGGCGGCAGGACACGGGAGCTCCCACTATACCACCACCACGTCACACGTTCCAACTCTTGTCACCCGACATCAATGGGCTACCCCCAATGCCATTCAAGCCATCGGAGCAACTACCCCACTGGCGTTCTTGCAAGCCTAACCCAAATCCAGCAAGATGAACTCGTTAAGTTCCTAATTGACAATCGGGATATCTTTGCCTAGAAACCCTCAGATATGCTTGGGATTCCTAGAGAAACCATAGAACATTCCCATAGAATTGGGGCAGATGCTAAGTGTTGATGGTAGATAAGTGCAATTTTTAACCGTCAACGAAAAATAAGAAAGGACCTAAAAGCAATTACCAACATAGATATAGGAGGTACACTAATAGGATTTCATGAGTCTTGGTGATTTTCAGTTTCTGCAGGGGTTTACTGAAAAGAACCAAGGAAGGCCTACATGTCAGGTTTACATAGGGGTTTACCTGAAAAGAACCTAGCAAGGCCCACATGTCAGGTTTACATAGAGATAAAGGGGTCACATTACAAAAGATGAATCTAGAAGACATGAGAAGGCTCTGGACCAAAGGAGAGGCCCACCTGCCACAAAGGCAGTGCGGCCACCCTAGTGGGTCCACCAATATGGGTCTTGTTGATATGTCAGTGCTAATCCGCCTTTGAGGATTAATCTTCTTCATTGGTTCAAGTCGGTTTGATCCAAGGGCGCTGCGGTTCATTCCCCAAGGCTATATAAGCAAGGCCTTGGCCCCCGAGGCAAAGCATCCTTGAAACCCTAATTCATATTCTCCAGTTAGGATCAAGAGAGAGGTGTCCCTTGAAAGGATAACCTCTCTAGAGCTAGCATTCAAGAGAGATTAGTCTTGTAGTCCTCCAAGATTAGGGCTAGTCTTTTAGAGAAAGAGAGATAGAGTGGAGGGAAGAGTGTGGAGGAGGTGCCGGCCTGTCAGTGCTCCCTGTACGGCTTGTACCTATTAGTGTAGATTAGTTAGAGATTTGAGCTTGCACCCTCAATTAGTTGATCTTACTAAAAAAGAACCCCTTTTAGCAATGCATATATATGTTGCTAAAAGTCCAAATAAGTATTGATAGGGCCTATACCAATGCACAAATATGCGTTGCTAGAGGTGGCGTTGCTAGGGCTATAGCAACAGATACATTTGCGTTGGTAAGAGCATCTCCAAGGGTTTTGCATTTGAGGGTTGCATTTGAGTAATTTGCCAAAAAACTCCAAAAAGAGGTATCCAACGGTTTTGCATTTGGAGTTTGCAATTTGGGCAACTTGGCAAATGAGAGGGCAAACTTGGTAAGACCTTCTATTTTTTATCCTTTGCCAAGTCCAAATGCCAATTCCCTTGGATGGCCTATTTTTATCCTTTGTATTTTGTTATGAGAGTTTGCAAACAACAACAAATGCCAAGTTAAAGCATGCTGTACAAGCATTGCAAGCAACGGAACTCTCCTAGTACTTCCAACGCTTGTATGTGTTGCTACCTACAATTCAGAACATTTGTTTTATTAAAATTATTTTTACCATATTATTATTTATTATTTTTGTGTATGTTGGCAAAAATAAAATTTCATCGTCATGTATATAAGCAATATAATAAGAATTGACAATGCGAACACATAAACGGCTCTTGCAAAGACCATTTCATTAATAAATAATTGTACAATGGCCATACATGCTACTACTATAGTCAACTATTCATAAGGATTGTCAAAAAAAAAAAAACATGTCTGATTTTCCAATCATCTCTCAAAGGCCTCAATTCAGCAGAATCTTCTTACTTCCTCCCCTTTTAATCTCCATCCTTTGAGCCATGGAAGAATTGATCATTTCCAACTGCCTAAATTTGGTATATATGTATAAAAATTTAACTAGAACAATTCATTAATAAAAGGGAGTTGCTAAAATCCAGTCGCCTGGGTTTTTGACAAAAACCCAGGCGACATTCTCCACCGTCGATGTGCATGCAACGGTTGCTGTGTCCTGTCACTCACTGTCATTCTGCTACTATCCGTAGCTGTAAAGTGCACATCAAAACGGGTCCGCAAATTGCACCCGCAAGCTAACCCAAACCAACTAACGGGCCCGCCGAAACCCGCAAACAAATAATGGATCCAAGATCCAAGACCCGTTAACAATTAAGGACCGTTAGTTCAACAAATTGGGCTTTTCCAATGGGTTTGACACAGCGGGCCGTACAAAACTGGGCCAGAAAATAATGGCTAAATCAACACAGTAACATGGTGAATTAACCAAGCTGCTGCTTCCTCCGGTACCTTTCCCCTGCTGCAAGAAAGGAACACGATTGGGGATCGAAAAAGCAGATCTAGAAAACGAATGAAAAAGAGAGTGAAGAGGAGGAACGATGGAGAAAATGGATCAATTCCACGAACCAAGGAAGGAAAAGGTACGTACCTGTACCTATGCTTCATCGACTTCCTTCCTTCTATCTTTTTCCTGCTTGTTTATGTCTTGTTCATCGAGTACCCAATGTCTAGTTTCTGTCTTGTCCTAAACTGGAAGAGGAGATCTGAGTTAGTGCCTCTAGGCTCCAGCATTCATTTGAGTTTGGTCACACCATACTATTGTTAACCTGGAAAACAATCAAATCCTACAGAATAAGAAATTCTGAACAATTACTGGAACGTCCACACTTTACAATAGAAGCATAGGCAGCACAGAGAAAGGACAACATGATAGGCATTCATCATTATGTAAGGAACTTGAGTATAATCAGGGTGTCACCACAACCTATTAATGTGAACATTTGTGCAATAAACTAAGTGATATGGTCAATAGCAGCATATACCTGATCTTGAACTATCATTGAGATAGCAATTACAACTAGAAGGTTAGCTAGCACTTAGTGAACCTGCTTCTTCTAGGGTCCAACAAATCATTGACATTTGTACATCAGCATTTAACACATCAACAAGAAACAATCTTATCTATGCAAAAACAATGACAAAATGTTTGTGTGGACTAACCTGAAACACAAATCTGTTGGTGGCAGCGTGCGTCAACACATGGCTGCCTGCTGGTTTCTTTGGATCAGTTATGAACATGCACCACCTGGATCAGTTAAAAATAACAGACTATTGCATAATAAATCTTGTTAAAACTAACAATAACAGATTATTGCATGTCTTTGCAGGTTACCGAGAAAGGACAACATGATATAGCAACTACAAGTATGAGTCAAATATTGTGAATCCCGCTCATGAGATAAATAAAAATCCTATTTATTGCATATTAGCAAGTGAACAATTGCAGTAGCACAAACATGCAATTTACAATATTCCAAACTGCAAATTAGTGATATTTCAGTTTAATTTACAGGGTAGTTCGACAGCAATAGTGGACTACAACTCCTATGCACAAGAGAAACAACCAAATGAAATGAATGTGAGTTTCCAAAGCCTTCAAAAAGCAAGAAAAGGAAATCAGGTAACATAGAGAGAGGTACGCAAAAAGTGAAATATTACCAACACTTGTGACTTGTGTCATATGTATATTCATCTAATATTGCTAAAATTATGATGCAGGAGATGTTGACAACCAACAGAAGTAGTGGCAAAGTCAAGCAAGCAAAACTTAAGAAAGGGAGAGTCATCAACTGAAAGAGAAAAGAGATGGACATAGATGCAATATCATTAGGACAATTAGCTTATGAAATTCATTAGTAACAGAGCAATTTGTATAATTTCACTACCATTTGATGTTCAGATCTACAATTTAATGTATCTCAGTCTGCTGGAATAGATTTCACTACAACCTCTGTTCAATGTTTGATGTGTTAATCGATTTTGCAAGAATGGTAAATGGTGCCCATGAGTTTTAAGGGGAAAATACAAGAATTCTAATAATAGAGCGAATAGGTAACTAGAAATCATAATGCTGCAGAAAAGTTAGACAGGATTCAGAAAATGGCAGAGAAAAGAAAACCATGAGGCAAATGCTCACAACAACAGCCTATTGCATATGCTAATGACAGGAATTGCAGTCCTTTGCAATTGAAATTTACGTTGTAAAAGACTGCAATTATGAATAAGAACATAAACACAGACGTATAAATATGACAAGTTGTTGTCACAAGTAAAAAATGATAAAAAAGTTCCTGCACCTCAAATCACATTATCCGGCCTTTCTTGATGTGAACAGAGACACACACAACACTAATTGTAGGTGAGGTACTCGCATAGGGAAGCCCAGGAGAGGTGCCTTGACAGAGCAATAGAACCTAAAAGATGGATGCTCCCCATCCTCCTGCTATGAATACTACTATGGTCCAAATCTGCATCAGTTAAACAAAAGATTACTTCACCATGAAAGTTGCATCAGAACTATGCAGGAGGCAACAACTGATCCAATTTGCATCAAATGACCAAGATGGAACTGAATCATGCAGGCAATGATTGTACAAATATAACTCATGCATGAAATTACCAAGCAAAGGAGAGGACAACTCAACGATGGCACAGCTCCTTCAGACAATACTATATATATCTTCAAATTGAATTGACGCGGAATAAATGTTTCAAGAGTTTTATGCTTATGGTCAGTTCACAGAAGTCAACAAAAAACAATTAGCAGGTCCTACATAATAGTAATAATCTAAAACTAAAATCAAATGACACCAAACTGAAATTCGAAACTGAGTCCGAGCTAACTGACAGTAAAGTTCAGTCTGTTTTGGAAAGCCAGAACTTCTACTATACTTAACAAAAAATTATGTTCTTGTGCTACTTGATGGAAAGGCCTGCAAAAGCAATACAGCTTACGTTCGTATGTGATTCTCTAATTCGGTCAGTAAAGATCTCATAAACAGATTGCAATAAAAGTAGGAAGATACTACGCACAAGCTAGGCAGAGTACATGAGCTTCAGAGCCAGATTTCATGGAAGATTGACAAGCACAAGTACATAAGGACAATTGACAATCACAATGACATAAGGACAATAGACAAAAATTTTCGCCTAAATCGAAACAAGCACAAGTACAGAGGAAAATCTTTTTCTATGGAAGGACAATAGACAAAAAAATCCACCCTATATCAAATAAAGCACAACTACAGAGGTGCAACTTTATTTCTATGGAAAGACTATAGACAAAAAATTCTCCCTAGATCTAACCAAGCACAAAGACAAAAAGGACAATCTTTTTTCTATGAAAAGACAATAGACAAAAATTTCCCCCTACATCGAAACAAGCACAATGACAAAGGGACAATTTTTCTATGGAAAGACAATAGACAAAAAATTCCCCCTAAATCGAAACAAGTACAATCACGGAGGGACAATCTTTTTTCTATGCAAGGACAATAGACAAAACTATCCGCCAAGATCAAAACAAGGATCCTAGTATCACACCGCTATAGTTGAGAGCAGCAGTATCACTTTCTCCCTATATTGGCACAAGTAAAAAATACAATAGACAAAGATTTCTCCCTAGATTGAAACAAGCACAATGACAAAAGGACAATCTTCTTTCTAAAAAGACAATAGATAAAAAATTCCCCTCCTAGATCAAAACAAGCACAATGACAGAGGGACAATCTTTTTTCTATAGAAAGACAATAGACAAAAATTTCCCCCTAGATCAAAACAAGCACAATGACAGAGGGACAATTTTTTTCTATCCCCTAGATCAAAACAAGCACAATGACAGAGGGACAATTTTTTTCTATGGAAAGACAATAGACAAAACACACTATGAGGGTTCAAACCCAAACATCCACAAAAAAGTAAAACATGACACATTCCCCTTTTCAGCAGAAGAAAATCAAGCTACATATGTGTGTTTAGCACTGCTGAAAAGTGGCTTTAACGATTTAGTCTTCACACACACAGAAACACACATACAACATAAATGAAAAGAAAGAATATCTTATAACAACAAGGTAGCGAAGAGAATAAAATCAATTTGAACATACCTCCAACAAAAGCATTGAAGACAAGCATCTCACTAGCTGAAGCAAAGTGGAGAGCTAGTGGACGGAGAAGTTCTCCCGAGCGCATTTCCAATTCTACGGCAAATGACATCACTCAAATTGCCCAATACAAGCCAACCACGGGGTCTAAAACTGAAAACAATAATAGAGAGTTCAGTGCACAAAAATAAATATATTATGAACCCAAGAAAGAGAAAAACAATTTATTTTGCATACTCTATGCATATTTGTCAAGGACAACAACCACAATTTTGCCTACTCTCATTGAGGACCCAAAACTTTAACCCCTCACACGAGACAACGACAAAGAAATATTACACATGTTAGAAATAGTAATTGCAATATTTGAAGTCTGCAATTTACTATTAATACATGTGGAATCAAGAAATATGGTGCTTCTACAAAAAAGGACTATTTAGTTACACAGTAATGCTGTATAAACAGTAGCCAAAAAACAATTGTTCCAATCAAGCCACTTAATGGGAGCATCAGAGCTAATATCACTCTTAAAAGAATCCAGTGCCATGCATGAGAGGTGACAACTACAAGCTTCTAGGCCATATCCCCAAACTAGAAAGAATTAAAGTTTGATCGCAAGCTTATACACCATTTTTCTAAGCATGTTTCCATCTGAGGGATAAAAGATGGTGAGCAATTATACAAGAAGCACTGAGTGAACAAAGTTTTTTACTTATATAGAAACAGTAAAACTTCAGTACGTACTGCCTTTTGATAAATTTCCCATTACTGAAAGATATAGTCGAGGGCCTAGGCCATGGCACCAGATTTCAAATCAAGTAATGGCAAAGTGAGACCTACAAATTGACTTAAACCATTTCAGTAAGGTTTTATTTCATGATGCTTATTTCATATCATTGCGAATGGTAAGAAAATGAAATTATCATAGAAAAATTTATAGAGCAGAGTGAGTCATCGTGTATTCACAAGAACTAAGTTACCTAAAGAGACACACAAAAATTACTTAATAATATCAAGGAAAAAACAAACAAACAAAATTCATAAAGAAACTCAAATAACAAATAATTGTTGTGCAACTAACAGATTCTAGCACAAATAAAAATAACAGATTCTAACACAAATTTCATCATGAGCAAAACAACTCAATTGTTCAAATCGTACCCTGGAAGATGAACATGTCACCAGCAGTTGATTTGATTTTTCCATTACCCTTGTCTTCAACATGTTCTGAAAACCAATGAAAAAAAGAAGTTGGATTTTATGAAACTAATCATGACTTTCATAAAAATGGTGTCAAAAAAGGGCATGGTACTGAATTTACCTTTCTAGTATGCTTCTGAACACCAAAACACCTTGGTTTCCCTCTCTTCTTGAAAGACAGCATACTGAAAAAACAATATTGATAGTTAGTTTAGAAAAAACATAGTGGCATGCACTATAACTGCTGGACAATAAGAACAAAAAAGGTTCATATGCGCAAATGAGAGACAGACTATGTCCTACTACAACTATTGCATAGTGAATGTAATAGTACAAAAAGAGATATAGAAATATTCACAGTTCGGTCAAAAAGGTTTGAGGAACATACTCTAGAAATCACTCCACTCAGATCTTTCAAAGCCTGGACAGCTACAACAGGATCAATTTGATCTTCTAAGGTATCCAAATCCTGAAAAGGAAACAGCATATATCATATTATATACATAGTTGCACAAACAAACAAAAAATCAATTAAAATTATTACCTCTCCAAGATACAATGAATCGAGTGGTTGTCGTCTTCGAGCTCGTAGAAAAGTCATCATCACTCTCAACATTTGCAGATTAAGCATCGGAACCCAAATCATCATCAGCCATGGCTATGATACAAAAAAATCAATAATCAACTAGTGTTCTCTAAAAATATGTACTCAAAAAGAAGTAGACAATCTCTGCTAAAAACTCACTACAACTCTACATGTGCATAAGAAGGCAACAAAAACCAATCCCAAGATGTAAAAACCCTTAAAAGCTATAGCCTCAATACAATGTTTCAAAAAGATAACCCCACCCCACCAACAATTGGAGGCATCAGACCTGCTAGCAAACAAATACACTTTGGGGGCAACGCAAAAGGGTAACATGCACGTGAGAAAAAAACAGATAAAAATTATAGTACTACTGTCATTTTTAGTTACTTGTACACATACATAGTCATCAAGGTGGGGTCACACAGAGAGTAACAGTTTGTCATTTTAAGTTACTTGTACACATGTATAGATAAACAACACTAGAGAGACAGACCAAAAAGATAAGACAATAGTGCTGAAGCTATCTACCAAAACTATGAAACCATGGGCAAGGAACATAGGACAAAGTCATTAACCTGTCATTGCTTTCACACAGAAGGATGACAAATTTCTTAATGGTAAAAAGTAAGTTCACCTCTGATAATACAATCAACCATGTTAGTCATTCTTCATACTAATCCATTACTCTCTATAAACTAAAATGCAGTAACAATTGGATCTAGATTGAAATAATTCGGGTTTCTAGTAGTATTAGTCAACAGCCAGAATGCTTTTTGAATTAACCCATCATTGCATTTGAATTTGCAGTAACAGTTGGATCTAGCTCGCACCAAAACAAACACTGACCCTTGAGTTTGCCAAAAATTGACAATTCATAAATGATGCAGCATCTATAGAACTACAGAAGTAGCTTATTATTTAAGAAATGCTATTAGGGAATGATAGTTCCTGATAATGTGAACATGCAACAACAAACCAATAGGCATAAGCATGGCGAAGCTTTGAACAATACAAATATCTGAAAAGCAGAAAGGAAAATGTCATGGTAAATCTATAGAGATGGAGGGAAGAGCAACAAAAGGGTTTCTATATAAGGAAAATCTACAGAAAGGAAAATACCATTGTTTGAAGCATCCTTTTTGTTTGGGTGATAAAAATGAGACTAAAAATTCAGAAACTTGTGGTAATGAATCATTAATCAGTCATTTGTGGAATCTCAATTCTGGTTTATGACCTATAGTATCTCACCTAGTTCAGATAAGAATAGATAGCTCACTTAAAAGTTAGCTCCAATAAAAATGCCCTGGCGGTGACACAGACAGAATAAAAAAAGAGAACAAAAGATTAGCACACAGGTTTCAGTTATTGACAAATGCAATCTTGATCCTCAAAGTAGTTATAACATGACTGCTATTATTGACAAATGCAGATTGTAGCAGCAAGATGCCATATTAGTGGTAACAAGACCACTTCTTGGCAGGACGAATCCGATACTGGATGGATGACAATTAGTGGTACTAATAAACTTATTAGCAGGAGCAGAGCCAATCATAAATAAGATGACAAGAACAGGTAGTGGCAGCAATGGGGGAACTAACACCAGTGTCACTTGCAGCAACAGAAAAGCTTTTCTCCTTTATCTGCAGAAACAAATTACTCGCTGTAAAGCATCATGCCATCATTATCACAGTACTGCTAGTAGGTGCCAGTTATTCGATTCCATACCAAATAACCAGCCGTGTGATCCAAATACCCACACAACCGTAGGACCACAAGCATTGCCCATGGGAATTTGAGCATCATTATCGTAATCAAATCAAGCGTGGACAATAACAGAAACGGACAATATACATCCATCAGAGAGCAAGCAACCCAGCGCCCCCAATGCGCCTCTCCTTACACACGCGCGCTGTCGGCAAGCCCCAACCCCACTTGGCCCGCCCACTCCCCATGCCTGCCGACCGAGCAAGCAACCAGAACCACAACCAAATCCAACGCCACAACCAAATCCAATACACAAATGCCCGTCTAGGTGAGCAGATCGAAAAATCAGACTTACAGGAAGGGAGATCGAGGGCACAAGGAAGAAGCCGAGCAGAGCGCCATCAATGCGCCCAACAGCATGGACGCCACCCCGGCGTGCGTCACCTGCCGCGGCAGCAGTGGCCGCGCCCCCGCCCCCGCCATGTCATCCGGCGACGCCCGGAGGACGGTGAGCAGGAGCTCGCAAAGCAGCCGCGACCGGTGCTCGTTCGTCGCCGCCGCCGGCCTCATCCCGCCGTCCCTGGAGCCTCGTCGGAGTCGGAGCAGCGGCCAGATCTAGAATGGGTCACTGGAGACAGGGAGTGGGAACCAGAGAGGAACAGGAGGGAGTGGGAGCCAGAGACGGAGCGCTGGGCCTGCTCGATGACAATGTTTTTGGACGGGACCCAACAACGCATAGACCCGACAAACACCACCGAACCCGTGATCGCGTAGAGCCGCACGTCGCCTCCGCGCGCGACGCGTGTCGCCTGGGCCGCCGGACAGAGTCCAGGCGACGGTGCATTAGTAAAAGTGTTAATAAAATATTAAGAAACTAATGCATGTATACACTTAATTCGCACCTCAACATTTCCATATCCAGTATGAGAATCCTCGGCAAATAAGAATTTGCAATCCAGAGATCTTTCAAGGCACTACAAATAGAAAATATAGTATATATTAATTTTGTAATAGAATCGTGTATATAGAATTATAGGTAAGTCCTTAAAATTTCCGAAACAACCCCAAAATAATTGTTCGAATGTCACCATAATTTGATTAATGGAGTAATCTATTATTAGATCTAATTGACTAGAGAAGAACACCACTTAAAGTGTGTGATCACCAATATTATTCCATTGATCTGCATCTATATGACAAAACAAAAGGTATTCAGAAGGAATGCAGGGCAGAGAATGGACGTTACAGGAGGACAATTTTGGCCAGAACAAGGATGCTTGCTGATGGATCTCGCCACAAAAATGTCTCTTTCGACCTGTAACAGATCTGCCACTATTATTATCATTATAAGAAAGAAATTAAGACAGATGGAATGCAGAATAAAAAGCACATATTTTTGGCAAAAATAATGTAACTAGATCTTGATAGGAACTCAGTATTGTGATTACTTTAATTATTGTTCTGCAACCAAGGTGAATTTGCAAGAATCTGCATAAATGCAATAGTCAGGAGAGACAGGAAAACTCATATATGTACGAGAGCATTGATGATTGAACAAAAATAGCAAAATATTATATCTTGCACAAATATCAATCATTAAAGTCCATACAGTAATATAATAGTTCTAGAAAAAAAATATTGCTTGCGTGCCAAAAATGAATAATGATAGTAAAAAGTATAGTTCATACCACTCTTAACTCTGAAGCTTATCCTTCAAAAGCAATGAAAATTTCTTGTGGGGCATCTTGTAGTTCATCCTATGAATGTCTGAGCATCCAGAGAACAGTTCAGAAATAAGAATATATAATTTTTATGACCTGCAACAAAAATTATAAATCATTAAAGTACATAACTGACTTTTCTGGGAGAATCAGCACAAGAGAAAAAGTCTTTGTATATGAACTTAGAAGTGAGGCAATTAAAGAATGGACTATATACTATGCAATCTTAACATTCAGTAGACGATGGTACCAGGAAAGTAAGATATACTATGCCTGAAGTTGTCATGTATGATGCTCAAAAAATAAATCCTTATAGACTAGACTCAGTGCAAAATTTAACTAGCTGTACAACTGCAAAACTTCACGTGAAAAAGAAGAGTAGAATCCTTGACTCAGCCTCTGAATGTTACTTCTGGTTTCTGGACTACCCGAATAGAGTTGGTTATTCTATCATGAGAAACAACCAGTTAAGGAACCGAAAAAGGCAATTGCAAAGAAATATAAAAACAGCATGAGTGTTATATCCCTGTGAATTCTGTTCATACGGATTTGCACAGATCTGCAAATTCATCAATTGATTTATTTTTATTAAATTATACAGTATACAAAGTGCTCCAAAAGCAAGAACATTTAATATTATTTTTCCCTTTTATGCGGATTGGCACAGATCAGCAAATTCACACGTATTTGCACCAATGCCAGATCAAGAATATGGCAAAAAGAAACGGATAACTGAATAGCTGTATACAATTTCCAACAAAAAGAAACGGATAACTGAATAGCTATATACTATTTCCAACATGGTTAATATATTCAGATTCACATCAAACAGCAAACCTGTTCCTCCGACAGAAGAAAAAACCAGTTGGTGCACAAAAATTCACAGATCGGTTCATACATGTTACGGAAGGAGGGGGTGGAGAGGATACCTCAGGGGATCATGTGAGTAGAATGATGATACAGACTCAAAGAAGGTAGCATCGTCCAGATCTGCTGCCGTCTCCCCTGTCTCATCTCGATCGCTTGAACTGAAGGAGATGTTGAGGGGATCGAAAATCACTGTAGGACCTGCAACCATACAAGTAAGAGGGCGGTGTGGATGTGATAGGACGGCTCGGACTTCAGAGATCCGATCCACACGGGAGGCGATTTTAGTCACCATGTTGCCCGCTTCCAAGAGTCTGCCGCCGCTGAAGGCCGAACGGGGAGGGATCGTGAAACCCTGTGTGCGGGAGGTGTGGGTTGACTGGTGGTCGTCTGGCCTTATCTCCCTCTCCCACAAATAAAAAGCAAGAAAGTAAGACCACCATTTCGTGCGGTAAAAATTTCTCCTCACTTCCGTCCGCCCCTGCGATCCAGTCTCCGCGCGCCCCATCGCTCCATTCCGCGGAAAAAAGGAAGGCCCCCAATCACTGGGGGTGATCGACAACCAATTACCTCCGTGAAAAAAAAAAGGCCCATGATTGTTATTTCCTTCCTTCCCTGACGAGTAATGATCCTTGAAACACGTATGCCCCCCTCCTGCGATCCCCTGCCGCTCGCCCCGCAACCTCCGTCGATCGGTGCGGGTGGCTCAAATCTCGCATGCTCAAATAGTCAAATCACGCATACTCAAATCACGCATGCTATCTGTGGACGGGGAGGGAAGAGAAGCGGTTGCACCATGGAAGGCGTTCACCTCCATCCACGGCAGCAGGGGCTCCTCATTGCGGCCGTAGCGCAGGAAGAACGGCAGGTCCACCGTGCAGTAGCTGCTAGGGTCGCTGTGGTTGAGCGGGAAGGAGAACGGCGCCATATCCACGTCCTCCCGCCAGCAGTAAAGAGGATGGCACCGCTCAAATCCGCCGGAACCCGCAACGTTCTTGCCTCTTCCTGGCTGCTTCCCTCCTGGGCGGCACCTGGATCTGCTCGCAACGGGCGCCATCCTCCGTCATCGTGTGCGGCAGCAACAGCAACATCATCTCTGCTCGCAGAGTCCGGAAGAGCCTGGCGACGCATCTCTGCTCGCGAGCAGACCCGCCATCCCCATCAGCATGCTTGGCAGCAGCAGGTCAGCAGCAACACCATCGGTACGTGTTTCCCCTAGATATGCATTGGATTAGTTGGACAATCTACAACTCCATACCAGGCTGTTGGCAGCAGGTTCCTCCACACCCCTGTGGGGAAATGTCTTATTGACCATATAATTAGATTATAGCAGTAGGAGTAGGATGACTTGTATATTCGCACCAGATCCTCTCAAATCCGCTAATTTAAAGATAGTTTTCATCCTAGGTGAATGTGTTTCGTTTTCGTTTTTGTAGATAGGTTCCAGATTCTTGTAAGTTTGCATATGGATGCTTTGCTCATTTTTTCTTATGATTTTTTTGCAATATTCATATGTGATGTGTTATAACACTGATAGCTTAGGAACGACCACATTAGTTGATGAACTTCCATTCTGAATTGACCAGTGAAAAATCAATAAAAAATAGAAAAAATAGTTATGTCGAAACTGATGATAATGTATGATAATTTTATAGGCTGTGCCTTTGGCAATTTATGGTGCAATGCTGAGACTGCTATTGTGCCTTTTTTCTGTAGTTTTCAAGGTTTAACTTTAGGTACTGCAGATGAGTTTTCATATAGAGAGGTTCTGCTGACACTGAAACAGTTTTGTTGATTATTTAGTTATTATCTGTGGTTGCATCATCTTTATTATTTTTTTCAATAACTCAAATAGAATGAAAGGTTACTGACAGTGGATCTTTCACCGGTGATGGTTCTCATGCGGTTAATGAAATTCTCAGTGCATTTTACAGGCCACATTGGATGACCTAATAATGGCCCAAGGACACGTATTTACAGCTCACCATAGTTCAACCATGCTGCTCCAAATTGCTACCTTTGCGTGTTCAGATCCGCTCTAAAATAAGGTATTTTGAATTAAGCATGTACCAAGGTTGCTGCAAGGCAACAATTTATCTTTTGGGAAAATATAATTGATAGAGGTGATTTGTTTTAATGGGATTCCGGTTTATTGTGCACACAAGGCCCTTTGTTGTTTTATGTGGGTGAGCACCTTTGGAATATGATTCAAAATTCTT
The DNA here is from genome assembly GCA_018135685.1 of Themeda triandra. NCBI lineage: Eukaryota > Viridiplantae > Streptophyta > Magnoliopsida > Poales > Poaceae > Themeda > Themeda triandra. Next base: position 25,900 of record JAENPR010001277.1, on the reverse strand, counting down.
GGAGGGCATCCTTCCTGAATCTTAAATGGGATGCAAATGCAAATATCATTGCTGTTGTCATAGCTTATGGTTTGAAAGCTACTATCCAGGTATGAAAAGTTCTGTCATAAGCTGCATTTGAAATTGATATTCACTTAGTCATTTGTCAAGTTGAGCTAAGTGAAATCTGTTTTTCGTGAAGATAACTGGACATAAGTTTGTGCTTGTTTGCATTTTAGCTTGCAAAATTTCGTGAAGATATCTTGATGATCATTCCAAATAATCTGTACCTTCCAGTTATCTCTGTTGGCTTGGGTGACGACTGATGAACAATTCAGGTACTAACACATTTTTGTTAAAAAGATTAGTTCAGGTGCAATTACTGATGTTGAAATTTAGATGAACATTCTCAGATTCATTTTTTTCTCAACACGAATTCAATGTGTACCTGTGTTCCTGTATATTTAGCCTCAGTTTAAGCTCACGAAGCTATTCACTTTAGACTCATGAAGCTATGGAACATGATGATCTTTTAATTTGCCTCGTACAGTTTACACTCATGTAGAAATGGAGCATAACAATGATTTTTTTTACTTAGCCTCAACTTCTGTTTGTGATCATCAAGTATGCCATTTCTTTACTGTGTGTTGCTTACAGTTAAAACTGATGAGCCGTGGAGCACATATACTTTTCTTTGCCTTTTAGCTTCAGTTTAGTCTCATGAATCTATGGAGCACATATATTTTGGTTTTTTTTTTTTTTTTTTGCTAAATTGCTTGATATGTGTTTTGAACCACAGTTGCCTTTTCAACAATTTAGTGTCCATGCTTTTAAGGCGGCTACTAGAAGGTAGTCTTGGTAGAAGAAAACAACAACTATCTGCTTTCCAGTAGTCTTCAAATATGTTTTACTGTCTCGGTAGGTTAGTATTGACACAAATTTTGATTTTCCGCTTCCTTTTGTTTAGCTCTCATGTGATGCTTTCTAAGTAATTCTAGCATGCATGTAATTGGCATGTTCAGTGACTTTACCTTTCGTTCGTTTTCAGAAAAACTGAAGTTCAGTTGAGTCTTGCCAATTTTAACCAGTTCTCAGGTTATTTCTTGCAGATGTAGTATGTAAACCAAGAGCTTACAGTACAGGATTTTCTTTATGATGATGATTACAAGATAGACCTCTCTGTGTCTAATCTGGATGCCCTTAATAACATGGAAGGGATTGTTCAGCTAGAATATCTATAATTCAATTTGTCACAAGAGTTAGCCCATGCATACCTTAGCATGAGTTCACTTATGCGCCACCTAAATCAAGGTAATAGAAGATTATTAACGTATACACTACATTATTTTATTCAATTTATATTGTATAAATATTATTTTACTAATGGCATATTTGTTGTTGTTCCTAGGTATTTTTAAATGGTTTATCAGACTCAACACAAAGATGCTATATACGCACCACATGTCAACTGAAAAAAATCATACATGTACATGCATCTCAGTTTTATGTTCCAAGCCATGTGTTGCTAAAGAGATTAATGGGTTGATTTTTATCTTATCGTGGAGATTGGCACCGCACGGGCATAATTTCATGTGGAGAAGCTTGTTCTAGATCTAGGGTTTTCTAGATCTTTTTTTTTTTTTTGTAATTTATGTTTCATGAAGTTAGAATAGGGTTGGCATAAAAGGTTGTTGGTAAAATAATAATTGTTGCTAATAATTATCAAAAAAATTATTACTAACAATTGTAGCTAATAATTATCAAAAATAATTGTTGCTAATAATTATTAGTTAGAAAAATGAGCTTACACCCTTTATTAGTGGTTTGTTAGTGAGTAAATTAGAGGTTTGCTTTCTCTCTTTCTTCCATGGTGCTTGAGCTTTGTATATAGAGCTAATTAGACCCTAGTTTTGAAGCTATTAGTGCACATTAGTTAGAGAAATGAGCTCACACCCTCTATATAGTCGCTCTTGCTTGATTTTAGTGGAGATTACACCCTAGTTTCGTGTATGTTTAATATGATTTGTTTCATGTGTTTTCTTTTGTTGTTTTGTTTTTAAAAGATGGAGTACAGGAACTCTTGGATGTATGGTTTGTCAAGGATCCATGAAGGTTTCCGTGAAGAGGTGGACAAATTTATTGAAGCCGCAAAGAAGCATGCATCAACGTTGACATATAATAAGGATACAATTATTTGTCCATGCAAAGATTACAAGAACCTAATTATGGCATTTAGAGATGTGGATACCATCAAAGAACATCTAATTATGGGAGGGTTTATTCCGGGCTACACCGTGTGGATTCATCATGCTGAAACAATGGTTGTTGATGACAGCAACATTATTGATCGAGAAGAAGATGCCAAAAACCTGAGGTATCTGCACCAATACACAATCGAGGATGATGAAGAAATGTTTTATGACTGTGGCAATGAACAAGGTGGTCACTTTGGCAATGAACCAGGTGCTAATGATGCTGGTGGTGCCGCCGCTGATGGTGGAGCATGTGAGGGCGATGAAGACAACGGTGACAATTTGGAGAACATGATTCGCGCACTTGGACCAGAAATATCGCTGCAGAAGAAAGGTCTAGAAAATCTAGAGAAGGTGAAAACAACGTCGAAGGAGACTGTGTATGGTGTTGAGAAGGGTTGTCCAACACAATGGACACTGCTCCGTTTTGTGCTTGAGCTACTCATCCTGAAGGCTAAGTATGGCTAGTCTGACTGTAGTTTCAATGATCAGTTGCATGTCCTATCATTGGTGCTGCCACAGCCGAACTTAGTTCCCGCCAACACATACTATGCGAAGAAGGTCATAAGTCCATTGACAATGGGTGTTGAAAAATAGATGCATGCCCCAACCATTGTATCCTTTTTCGTGGTGAAACGTTCAAAGATCTAAACAAATGTCCTCGGTGTGGGGGCCAGTCGGTACAAGGACAATGACCTTTATAGTGGCGGAGAAGCCTCCACGGGGAACAAGAGAAATAAGAAGGGTGCAAAAAAGGTGGTACAAGAATCTCAACCCCCAGATGACACTCCATTAGGCAACGATGCAAATAAGAGAAAAGTTCCTGCCTTGGTAATGTGGTACCTGCCAGTGACCGATCGCTTGCGGCGTATCTTCATGAACCCTAAGGAAGCCGTGCTCATGACATGGTGGGACGATGAGTGCAAGGTCGATGATGATGTGATCGCACATTCGGCCGATGGTAGTCAGTGGCAAGACTTCGATGATAACAACAAACTATTCAGCTCAGAGCCAAGGAATATACGGTTCACCTTGAGCACCGATGGAATGAATCCCTTCAATGAGAGGATGACCGACCACAACACTTGGCCAGTGATCCTGACCATGTACAGCATCCCAACGTGGTTGTGTCAGAAGAGAAAGTACCTTTTCCTCATCGTTCTTGTTTCTGGACCTAAACTACCAGGCATTGATATAGACGTGTTCCTCAATCCTGTGATGCAAGAATTCGACAGACTATGGAGGGTTGGGGAGCCGATGTACGATGCGTTCCGACAGAAGGATTTCACATTAAGGGCAACTCATGGTTTGCAGGTCCATAAACCACCACCATTCTCCACCTGAAATTTGTGAGTCTATCCCATAAATCTACCCCTAGAAAGTGCTTCCCCTTCTCCCATCTTTCAATTTCTAACACATCATCTTTGACCCCTAACAAAATACCCCTAGAATGACCTTGAGCAGGAATCCAATTCCACAAAAAAGGAATCTGACCAGCTACAAGAGAAACTGTTTTTACCAAATTATTCAACAAAAATAGAATCAGCGCTACCAGCAGGTTTGCTTTCGAGTCAAAGCCAACAAAACCTAATTCACGAGTGAAGCTTAGCTGTACGAAACAGGCCTAGTCGTCTTCATTATTACCTTGTGCTAAGACCTGAGGCGAATGCCGTGCGCATCTGCTTGGTGAGGCCTTGTTCATCGGTTCTGTTGCAATGGCATCCGGATCAATGAGATAAAAAAAAAAACACGAAAGATGAAGCCTGGTCAATATCAGGAATAAACAACTAGGGGTGGTAATAAGATATGCAAATCTGCATTATGACTCGAAATACCAGCATTTGAATAGCAAATGGAACTCGATATTTGTTTAAGAAGAATCCATAAATTGGTGAATTATATATGTACACTAGTCTATTCACCTGTGCTCCCGTATGGGCTGAATCTGGAAACATATGTACTAATAAAATTGTATATACAGAATGAATGAGTTTGGTGATAGAAGCAGCACGCACATCACAAAAGCCTTTGTTTTTTTTATCCGTTCTATGGATTTATTTTTGACGACATGAGCATTACGTATGGGACATGTCAAATTACGCCTCATAAAGCAGATTGAGGGAGTATCTTATTCAGAGCTATATAAAGGGAGTATCTTATTCAGAGCTATATATAGGAATTACACTGGCTAGTGTTGAAGTTTTGTACGTGGGAATTTCATCTCCATATAATATGCCTCCAAATAAGCATGTCTGATAACATGGCAACACTTTTAAGAAAAAAGAGAAGAAATGAGTTCCTCAGATAAAATCCTATTGGCATGATTACCATTTCGTGATAAAATTAAATCTATATAAAATAGTAGAATAAAACTATATATTGAGAATGGTTTCTTATTTAAATGTAACTGAGATCATAGTGTTGAAAATAACAGTATAAAACCTACTTTACATGCCATCGAGATCACCATTTGTGCTCTGTAATGCAATGGGTGGCGCACAGCCAAGCACGCGTTTCTAAACAGTCTCGGAGTACGGCGAAAGAGCAGGACGGACGCCGACCAGCCACAATGTTTGATAATGTATTGTGACTCAGCCCAAAGCTGCCAAAATAGTACGCGATGAAAAAAAAATGAAAAGATTTGCAACAAATTTGGTGAGGAAATGACCGAGAAATTAAACTCCATGTTAATTGTCTGGTACTACCGTAGTACGCGTACTACGGTGCATCCGCCGCGTCTCGTCCCAGGTCAGTGGTCACGTTCACTATTGATCCACACACATTTGGACAATTTGTTGGACGCCTCTATCTGCACGCATCATCTGTCTCCGGGCACAGGAAGACATTGTTTGCTACTATAGCCAAATTAAAAAAACGTCTGTGCGCTGGAAAAAAAAGGTAAGTTTGCACCATTTTACGTAATCCATGAAGGATGCATTAATAATTAATTAAACCATGCAAATTGATTGTTGCTTTCATGTTTGATTTATTATAGAAGAAGTACATCATCGATGATGTTGAGTAGCTTGTGCGTTAATTAAATCCACCAGCTTTGGAGGAAAAAGGCAAGTGAGCAACTCTCCGTTTGCCCGTTCTCTCTGTTGTGGCAAGGTAACCGGGCTACAAGTACCCGATCTAGTGTCGAACGCACTATCCATATCTGCAATATATACAGAACCTTCTTTGACGATGTCTCCATAGGCCTGAGTGACTTTGCTAGTTGATCGGCTGAGAAAAAGCGCCTCGCCTTGATCTAGCGTGGTGGCAGTGACCGAAACCCATTGGCCTGCATTCATATCTGCCTTGAAGATGTCCAGCTTGCGAGTGTAAGTGGACGGATCAAAATGGAGGCACTTGCACCTGGTGCCTCACCATGAGCAACTCTTGGCTGCCACATGACTCGACGAGGCGCTTGGTGGTCACGATTAAGTCCTTGGGTTCATAGGGCACCTCCTCGTCCTCGACGATCACACTACCATCCTCCACCATCATCATGTCTTCATAGTCATCGTCGTCCGTAGTTGTTTCCTCATCATCGTCGTCATCCTCTGAGGACTCATCCTCGTCGATGCTTTGGTAATCATCTATCCAGCTCCACCTGTCTTCCTCACCATCAGCTAATGGATGAGCGACGATTCTCTTGAATCCAGACACAATGGGCTCACCATCTTTGTTCTCCGCGAGGTCAAAGACAACTAGATCCTCATCCTTCGTGATCCCGTACAGTGCGTCTCTGAAGAAAGCAACTTCCAAGACACCTAGGTAGGGAAGCACAAACCTGCCTTTGCCAGGGCGGAATATGATTACCGTGTGGTCCTCGCTATTGTCGTGATGGCAATGAGGTCATTGCATGGACGGTTATTAGCAGAGCGCGCGAGCACCTTGCGGATCTCGAACGTCTCAGGGACGTCGTCGCCAACGAAGGAGTCGAGCTCAGGAAGCGGCACAATCCTGCTGGAGAAAGGTTCGTAGAGGAGGTAGCTATGCTTGTGCCTGACGTCGCGCCTGGGCTCCAGGAACTCGGACTCGGACGTGGTGCTATCGTACCTGTCCCAGAGTTTGTGCATCGGAACACGTCGTCGGTGCGGTCGAGAACGAGCCAGCTGCCGGCGGCGCCGAGGCATGTCACGTTGTCGGGCAGGCTGGGGACTCGGTGAAAGAAGTCGTCGCTCATGGTGCCAAACGAGCCGTTGGGGAGCACGATCCATGGAAGCTGGCAGCGGCGTATTTCGTCGCGGTAGCGACGACTATGCTGGCGGCAGACGACACGGAAACAGGCGATGTCGGCAGGGCAGAGTTGGTGAGGATGTCGCTGACTAGTTTCGGCAGGAGAGCGGATCAGAGAATACCTTCTTTAACAATTTGTTCTTCTTGCCCAATAATATGTGCACGGATTTCTCATACGCGTGACTCCTCTTCTAGCTCGGTCTTCCGTTCCTGCGATTCAGACCTAGCCCTGCTAATGGGTGAGATTCCAACCAATTTCCAGCCCATCCCAAATTTAATTAATTAATTAATTCCGACCCATTAGCAGGCCTATTCAGACCCGAACAAGATCGTCTGGCTCAACGACCGACATGTACAGCTTTGGTTTCATGGTCCTTCAATAATCAGCGGGAAAAGATGCACTGGGCCACTTCACAAAACATATTACCGAGATCATCTTGGTGTGTAGGTAAACAACTGTTATATATATCATCACTCTTGAAATGTTCCTCTCTAAGAACATGTACCTAGATAGCTTTCTTTTCTCTGATTTTAAAAACTGACGGTTACTCCGTCAGGCCTTCAACAGGACAACATGCTGTTGCGGCAACAAAATGGTGCAGATCTCAAGGGCTTCATGCATCCAACGATGCACGGCATCGCGTTCTGCGTCAGGACAGTGCTACAGTGCCTGTCGTTGCTGACGAGGATGAGGGTGCTGTCGATGCAGAGGGAGATGAGGAGGTGTGTCTGCTCTGCATCCAAGAGAACTTAGAGAAGGCCGAGCGCCGGCTGGACATGCCGGAGGTCACGACCTTGCCCTGCCTATACTATGCAGATGATATTGGCTGAGACGTACGGATGGTTAAGACGCCCGTCTGTGTAAATAGAAACGAACAAATACTAAAATACACCAGCCGAGGGGCATGCAGGCACCGCAGGACACTAGGGTACAACGTTCTAAAACAAGAACTAACGAAATGGTGTCAAGAAACATAAAGGGCTTGCATAAATGAAAACATGAAACGAAATACCGGGAAACATAAAGGGCTTGCATAAATGAAAGCATGAAACGAAATACCGGATGGCCCAGACATGTCAGCCAGCTTCTACTGAATGAACAGGTGAAGAGTGCCGCGCAGTGTGATGGAGATCTATGTGGATGCAGTCTTCTACTATATTTTCGTTCTCACTCTACATACACGAGTTAGAAAAGAAAACATTAAAGCAATCAATCGGGGAACTGTAGGAACCACGGCTCCTAACTAAAGGATGTATGCATACAGAGAAATGCATCAGATGCCGCAGGTGACAGGGGGGGGTAAGAAACTTTACCTGCGCGCAGCGTTCGTTCAAGATGACTCGGGAGAGCATCAACAGCATGCTGGAACAGACGTTGGATCAACTGCTCATATATCTTGCTTTCCTCTGTTTCATCAATTGTTGAGTTATCAAAGTATTTCATTTCATCCACCATACTCGTATCCATGTGAATCGTGCTCCTAACACGAGCTCCCTGAGTTTGGGCATCGCCTCTGCCTCAAATCTCAGGTAAGATATGGCATCACAGTCAAACCACAAGAGCTTGAGGATTGTAAATCCTGTAGAGCCTATAACGCTCCTTTCTCTTGGAATGCCTGGTATCTGCAGCTCAAGTCGAACGAGCTTTGGTACCATCCCAATGATTCCAACATCTTCGATGCAAGTGGATTCAGACATGACCTCTTTCACCACGAGTTCGAGACGAGACTGTGGAGGTTATGGAGAACTCCAACCCACTTGGGAACTCTAGAGAAGAACCATCCTGACAAATCAAGGTGCTCGAATTGTGTAAAGGTGGAGCTCAGATAATGGCTGCTGCTCTCATAGAAAAACACCATAGAAAGCCGTTTCAGGTTACCTAGTTTTCCCGTGGACGAGCTCAGGCTCAGAGCAGGCACACATGTTGCATCGGGTGTATCATCGTCGTCCGCTTGTTGTACTAGCAGTGTTTTCCAATAAACCTTGCGAGAAATGACCATCTTCAAGTCTGCAAGATCAGTGAGCAAGCTTAGATCTTTTGTATTATCTAATGAAGAGCTCTTTGCTACACTAATCCATTCAAAAGTGCGCAACGACTTCAACTTACCAATTCTCTATAACAGCCCTGTAACCGGTGGCAGGACCAGATGGGGTAAGCGTGGCAAGTGAACTATACTTTTGGAATTCTCCACATTGGTTGTCGAAAAGAATTATGGAGTATGGACAATATGCTATAAGTATCTGAGTACTACTTTTTCCATATAATGTTGTAAATAGTTAGGCTGTGTTTTTGAAGAAAAAATAGCTAGGCTGTTGAGAAGTGGAAAAAAGAATGCTCTTGTTCACTTTAAGATACTGATAGCATAATTGGATAAACAAGGCTCTTGTGACATCATGATGCGGCTAATTTTAATGACAATGTGAAGTTTCTAAGCTATAATACATACTAGACTTTTTTTTATAGTGAAAGAACGAAGTGCCACTGGTATAATCCTGTTGGTAGTGAAATGAATGAAAGAATAAAAAAAATTATAACAAATAGAAGAGCAAGCAATAATATGTCAAAGCATCTCAACCCCCAAAGAGTATGGTTGGTCCCTCCTCCTTTATCCGGGCTTGGGACCGGCTATGCAATAGTGTCACCTTAAAATAGCATAGGCGGAGTTCCCCACCCACCCTCCCAAAAAAAAAAAAAAAAAAATTTTTTTTTTTGTAGTTTTAGTTGTTTTTCCTTTTTTAAATTTTTTGTGTTACAATAATCAAAACACATGACTAAATGCTAAAACAATTTTTTTTGTTTTTTCTTGCTATAAACGATAAAAAAATAAAGTAAGTGCTTAGAATAACCTAGCTATACTTTGTTTTCTTTTTTTTTCATAGACAATCCACAAATTGCTAGAACAGGTACTTTTTTTTGTTCTTCTTTTTCCCATTTCCCATTATAATTTATTAGCTGTGAATTTCACAGAGAAAAAGATGAGTTCGATCTGATGCCGACCATATGCTTTTGTACAAAAAAGGAGCCATATGATTGAAGTAGAGCTAGCAACCTGCGTAAAAAGAACGTGAAAAGATTATAATAAGGATGGTTATGCAAGTAAGCGCGCGTGCACATATTAGTGCGTCTGCGCAAGTTGTATTGTATCCTGTAGTGCATCAAACTAGCACAACGAAATCGAAAAAATTCTATGTATCCAATTGTACCCAAAAATTGAAATATACTATTCTAAATTGAAGGCACAAAATACAGAATTCTTCGAGCTTTGCCCGAACATAGAATCACTACTGCGATGGCGTTGGGATGCAGATAATTCTAGAAAAACAGAGTCTGATAGGTGGCCAAAAACAGAGTTTGTGCAGCAAGCGGGAATAGCAGAAATGGGTCGCTGGCTCGCTGCCTACGGCTGGTCAGCTGCGTCCTACTACATAAGCTTATTGGTATTCATCTCACCATAGAATCAACTGTGGAGGCGTCAAAATCAGCAACCAATTATTAAATATAAATATATTATATGGGAGCTCATAATTATGTCTACATATGTTTTTTTTTTTGTAGAGCCTGGTACCTTTTTCATTCACTTAATGAATTTTTCCCTTGTTCTAAAAAAAACATATGGTTTTGTTTAGCTGCAAAAAAAAAAAAAAAAAAAAAAAAAAAAAAAAAAAAAAAAAAAAGCGTATAGGAAGGTATAGTGGAAGGGACTTGGTATGACATTAACAAAACCACAGACAGATGTGTTGAGGAAGGTACCCAAGTTCTCAACTTGTAACCCATGTATATATTCTAGAACTCACAGCATTTATTTTGATGGAGATTTCGTGGTGGTAAATAAGTTCTCTATAAATACAAAACAGATACCCTTCCCCTTAAAAAAACGCTACAGAACATGATTCTCCTAATAATGAAGTAGAGGTGCAAAATTTTTGAATCAGTGGAAGGGTGTGTGTGTTGGGAGGGAGGCGAGGCGGGGTTGTTGAAACTTACATGCATGCAAGGTCTGGATTCAAATCTGAATCGATTCATGAGCTAGCTGTGCTCAATTTCTGATTCATTTATCAAACGAAGTGAAAATAATTTGTCAAGAGGCGAAAGCTCCTCCTCACCACAATCATCGTCTTCCCCATCCTGGAAATAGGGAAATAAAGGAGGTAATACTTGTCCAATGAAAAAGATATGTCTCGTAACCATGGATTGCTCAAATAATCAATTATCTTAGTATTAGGAAAATAAGCCAAACCTTCGCTAATTCTGGACGTCAAAATTACCATATTATGACCAAAACAAAAAGAAGGCCTATATATTAATTTTCAAGTCACAGAAATTACCAAATAATTCAGAGAAAAAAATAAATACTACATACTAATAAATTATCCACCACTGTCATTATGCAAAAGCTAAAACAAAAATACCCTTAAACCTATTTCTCTTTTACTAGCACATGCCACTATTAACAAAATAGCTTCCTTATATTGGCTATAAGTGGTTGAATCATTATTCTGAAATAAACGGAGATAAAGAATCACTAAAATTATCTTCCGACAACAGATATATATATAATAGAAAAACATAGTAAAATATGAGATTTTGAAAAATAAACATAGCAAAAATTCAAAAGAATGCGACAACGTGGCAACTATGGCATAGTTGGGTAGAGCTAATGGGTAAAAACTTTGACATCAGGTGAAAGACATATCAACGGTGCATTAATATGCAAAGTATGATATAGAAGTGAGTTCTACGAGAGGATATACAAGTGCTATGTCGAAGTCACGGGGTTAACCAATTACAAATAAAAAAGGGACGTATATACCGCAAAGATCACTCGTGGCTGAATAGCTACTCCTAGGACAATAAACGGTAATAATGACGAAGTTTTGACATGGTAAGTGAAAACAGGTAAAAATTTGCAACCTAGTAATAATTTGTAAAAAGAAAGACAAAGACGATAATACTATGCGCAAATTGCTTGTGTCACCTTACTAGTTTAATAAATTTAAAGGCAACGTGAATTAGTATATGTGCTGCCGTAAAGAGAAGCAACTGCACTAGAAGAGAACAAGTATTTGGTCGGAAAAAAAAAATTGATATTACCTCTTGAGAGGGTATCATTTGGTCGTGGCCCCATCTCTCCTCTTCAAGCGTGGGACGCTTGGGATGGTCTTTGAGCACATCCATCAGTGCAGACTTGGCTTCCCGCACCACCGCAGCACACACACCGTTACATCGGAAATACACCTTGACTTTCTCAAGAGAAGGGAGACATTCGAAGCCAATGTTGGTGTAGTCACGGTTAGCATCCTTTAACGCCTGCAGGAAGACACTAGTCCCAAGAAATTGAAGCTCTGGCATCACCGCAGAGCGCACAGCGCGGCTGCTTCTTCTGGCGCCAAAGGGCATACGATCAATTCCATTCCAGATATGGAATGAAAAGCTCGAGTCCTCCTTGTGCTCAACCTGGACCATCACACCTGCCATCTTGAACCACATTAGCTTTCTGAAGAAACCATCAGTGGCATTGATGTTGCTTACTGTTATGGTGGTCTCTGTACCAATAAGCTCCAGATAACGGAGCTGCGTCATCGTGCCAAGGTGCTTCAGTTCCTGCTGGCTGATAGTGCCCACACGTAATTTCAGGTAGAAGAGGTGGTCAAGACATAAGAGATTAATGCATGATGGCAGCCTAGGGAAATAGATGCTTGACAAACATAAATGACGGAGATGCTGAGGGAGCACAAAGCTTGTTATTGCTTCCCACTTGTCTATATCTGCTTGTGTTATTTGATAGTAACCAGCAGCCAGTTTGATATACTGGATCTTGTGAAGACTGCGTAGTGACTCCGCCATGTCATCCACGCCACCACAAACGAAAAAAGGGTATATCTTGAGAACCCTCAGCTCTGTCAGGCTGCACAGCTCCTTCACGAAGGCCGTGGCGTCATGGTAGCCATGATCAAAATGTAATGTCAGCAGCTCCAGTGACGTCAGCCTCCCTATCCCATTAGGCACTGTCTTTAGACCCCTCCATCCATCACATGATAAGCACATCAACTGTGTTAGCTGGAAGATGCTCGCTGGGAGTTCTTCGATCCCAGTGCCGTCAAGAATAAGTGTCTGCAAAAACTTCAGTTTTGCCAAATTCTTCGGGATCTCATGAACAGTTGTATTTCTTAACGAGAAGTATCTCAACTGATGTAAATTCCCAACATTCTCAATTTCGAAATCTTCCTGAATTCGGCAATCTTCTATGGCTAGCACACGTAGAACTTTAAAGCTCAAAAGTGGGACAGACTGATTAATGGTGCACATGCAAGCAATATTTGACCTTACTTTTGGCATATCCATATGATCAAACTGACGACTAACATGTTCCACAGTAATCTTTTGGAAAGCTAACCTATGCATGTTGTTTTCTGGGGATGTGCTTTCATCATTATCTAATATGTTAAGAAAGTTTAGTTCGCACGACAAGGAACGGATGAGATCAAGAACCATATCATGAACACGACAACCATCTACAACATATACCCCATCATCCTCGGACTCCACCGCCTGGATCATATTTCTCTTTATGAGATCATTGAAGTATCGCTGTCCAAGCTCAAACAACCCATTTCCTTCTTCATTATGGACAAAACCTTCAGCTATCCACTTCCATATCAAAGGATCTTTATGAATAACATAATCTTCCGGAAATGCACTTAGATATAGTAAGCATGGCCTAAGATATGAAGGCATATCATAGTAGCTAAAAGACAGTATGATCTTAGTATTTTCTACATCGGTAGCATCTTCTATGTTATCTTTGTTTCCAAAACCAATGGCGGTATATAGGTTAGGCCATTTTTCTGGTTGTTTTTCCTTCAACACACTAGCCATTGTGATGATAGCTAATGGTACCCCGTCGCATTTTCTTAGAAATTTATCAGATACCTCATCATCTATTATTTGACCATGATATTTTCCTTTGCCAAATATTGTTTCAAGGAATAAAGTTTTGGAGTTCTCATACGAAAGAGGCTGTAATCTGTAAATCCCACCAGCTTTTGTGGCAACATCAGAGTTACGAGTAGTTGTGATAACTATACTTCTACAATCATTGTCAACAAGAACTGATCTGATTTTACACCAAGACTCTTCCTCCCATATATCATCAATAACAATGAGGTACCTATTCATATGAAAGTGCAGAGTTTTGAGTTACTAAATCTATCTTATATATATTTATTAATTATCTATAAGCGCATATAGTGTACCCGAAAAACAACACTAGATGTGACACGTACCTTTTCGTTCGGAGGAATTCTCGGACTCGCCTGATAAGATGCTGTTCATCTAGCTTTTCAACATCGATTTCCCCCTCTTTTTCGGGTTGAAGTTCATAAAGGATGTTTCTGAGAACCTTCTTTGTGCTAGGACTCCGAGACACCGAAACAAAAGCCTTGCAATCGAATTTCTCAGTTTCATGAAGCCTGACATATACTGCATTTGCAAGTGTTGTCTTGCCTAGTCCTCCAAATCCAACAATAGAGACTATACTTTGCTGCTGCAACCTCGTGATTAGTTCGTTCATTGCCTCTTTGATACCGACAAGGTCAGTTTCCTTGGGGTGATCAAATGCTATGCGAGGGTCATAGTCATCCAAGGTGGAAGGAGTAATAGAATCAACATTGTATCTGTCCGAGGAGAAAACGAAAGATCAGCAGGAATCAAGATGCTAAGAGAAAAATTCATTAATTCATACATACAGAGTGTCTCCCTCACCTGATACGACGGCCAGCGATATTCTCGATGCGCTTCTTGATGTCATTGATCTCTTGGGCAATGTCGTGGCAAGTCCTGCTCTTTGTGACTTTTTGCTTCATCTTCTTAAGGAAGCTTTTGATGCTCTTCTTGCTCGCGGGTGCAGGGCCCTTGACGTGCACCAAGAAGGTGTCGACGATGTCTTCCATGTCATACGACAGCTCCGTCACGTCGCTAGCCCAGAGCTTGACTTGATCGCTGAGCTGTTTTGGTGGCACCCCCCCGACAATACTGAGGGCCTTCTGCGTAGCATCGAGCTCTTCTTTCATGAACTCGATGTTATTCTTGACGCCCTTCTGCAGGTTGTACTCATCCTTGAGAAGCTTGGCAAGTTTTTTGACGAGGGGGCCTAGTGCCCCCGTCGCCAACTCCATGGCTCCTAAGATCGCAAAGCGCAGGCTATGCAGAATGAGCTGTGATTTGTGCGTAGGGCTGGTGTTTAATTTGGCGGTGGAGAAGCTCCACCATCATCGTCTAATTTATAGACAAGGAGACCACGACGTATAGCTACCCTCCGCAGCCCTCCGTAGCGCTCGCTACGCTCCTCTCGGCCCCACACCTGTGGTATCCGCGTCGGAAGTCGGAACCACGCACGCACGTCCTGCTTTAATTTTTTAAACGGAAACGGACTCTGCAGTCTAGTCAAAACGATTGTTTAATACCATCTAAAAAAAGGATCGAAGCCAAAGCTGCATCGGCTGGTGACCATCTGCAGCTCACGATCTCGTGAAGGGCAGAAGCTCATTTAAAATCCAAGTTGATGGTTTTGCTAAGCCCACACAAGAAGCTATCGAGAGTTGAGTGGCTAGATATTTGCTGGACATACACCAAATAAAGTGTGCCAGGAGGCTGGAGAATATATTATTAATTGTTTCACGTGTGCAGTGTAGAATTATTGTTTCGTGCCCAATCAACTACGACGGTTTCATTCAGGTACAATATTATTGGTATTTTGCTAAATATATGTTTTTCTTTCATAATGATTCTTTCTTCATCTTCTCTTGTGCCTCCTCTATAAATAATAAAAATACGGTCTTTAGGCTATCACTGCTTAATCGAATGGAAAATAAAAATTCTCGTAAAACATTGGAAGAAAAGCTAACACCACCAATGCAGGTAAAAAAAAAAAAAAAAAAAATTGAAACATCCTTTTACTATATTTCATGGGGTGCATTATGTATATTTTTAATACTGACATCAATAGTACATGTACTAACAGTATAAATCCATGCTAGACAACGCAAGAGGGAAGGCAATGTATAAGGAGAAAAAGGATGAAAAAAAGCACCGAGAACCATATCACATAAGACACGAGCAACGTTTAAAAACCCAAACTGCCAATGGTAATTTATCAAAAATTTTGGTGACTAATAATACATAGAATATTATTGTTGTTTCTTATATGTCATGTCTTACAATCTGTAGATGGTGAGGATGTGCTTCAAACAAGTAAAACACGGATCCTAATGAAACAAATGATTGGTTGCATAGGAATAATGATTCACATCATGCCCTCAGCTTGTTTACAAGGTAATTAAATTGTTGCTAATAGTCAATTAATGCCCATATCTTTTTGTTTTTTTGGGGACCATATCTTTTTGTTTGTGTACCTATATTTTAAAACTTAAATTGGGCTAGGCCAATTTGAATAGGCCCACAATAGTTTTGGTCCAATATGAAAACTCTATAAAGTTACATAATAATAGGACTCCCATGGAGATGCAGCTCGACGTGTTGTCGGAGCCTGCTGGGAGTCAGCAACTCGAGCCGGACACAGTGGGGCCGACACACATGAGGCATCGGAGGACAAAGGTCACGCTATCAAACGCTGGGGTCGCTGCTTGGCTTGGTACAGTGCACCATGACGTGTTGCCAGGAGCTACATCCAGGGTGTTGGGTCCCATCTTAGGACTCCAATAAGAATATGGGCTAGAGCTGTTAGATTAATCTAGGTATGTTGGAGCGAGTAATCCTACTAAACACCAACACCAACTGCGATGAATCACCTGGAGACATTGAGTCCTAGTGTTGGCTACTATTGAAAGACGTCGTTGCGACAAGCCGAGTTGCCATGGATGGTACTATTGAAAGACTGGTGGCTGAGTGGCTGCGAAATCAAAATACGTGACCTCATTACCATTATTCCGACCATGATTACCCTGAGTGATATTCTGATTCTGAGCTAGAATAGTTGTAGCATTGACCAGAGCGGCAAGGGTATCAGTCAAACTGGGTTGAACTGGTGGAGGATTGGAATCATCACCCCCATTTTGAGAAATCCCAGCAGCATCGGATGCTCGGGTATGAACAGGCATCTGTTGAATAACAAGCCAAACTTTAAACTCGAGCTTTCAGCAAAAGATAGGATCAAGATTTAAGAATAGATAGGTGGGATCTGAAGGCTAGCAGGAATAGGATTGGTACTACCTAACCCAATTCACATTAAGAGGGAAAGTATTTATTAATAGGTTAATTAAGCATGATGCATGAACGGACCTACGTTCTAAGCTTAAAAGACTTTAATGTAACACATACTTAAAAGTAAACTTTTATAAATAGGGCATTATAACATGATATTCCACCATAAACTTTGAAACATGACTAGAGGGCTATAGAAGTGAGCATAGGTAAGGGATAAGCAATTTGGACCAAAATAGTCAAGTTAAATTTTTATTAGATCCAAAACCTTTTGAAGTTTTCGCAAGGAATACTACAATAGCTCTAGAATAACGATCCGGCTCGATACCGCCGTGGCGGAGAACCTCCTAAGTAATATGGCCCACATGCACTAATCCTTGTCTTAACGAGACCTCAAATTACTATGCATGTGTTCCACACAACTTAACAAGCTCGTCGGGTGTCCTCGGGAAACCCGAATCATCCACGAATCTTTCGAACCGGATCGATCATTATAAGAGACATTGCAGTATTACAACAATTTTGTGTAAATAAATTATATCAGAGTAAAAGTGCGGAAGTATTATGATAACATAAGTTTACAAATCATTTATAAATAAAACTTTACAATAATAAGTTATGTTGATTACAACCATAGTAGTGGAATATCATTACTTAACTTTATGATTCACCAAAACGTAGGGCTCTGCCCAGGAGCCAAACAAACTACTCGACGTCCTCACTTGACGGACACACCTGCAACAAGGGTAGAACAAACCCCGAGTACAAAAGTACTCCGCAAGACTTACCCGACGAAAAAGGGGAGAAGACTCGGAATGAAGGCCGATAGGACAAGGTAAGGCTTAGCAAAGAATCAAAGTATTTTGCGAAAAGCACTAAACTAGTTTCAACCTCAAGTTTTACTTTCCGGATTAGTCATTAGATTCTATGGTGAGCCTAGTCTAGCTTGATTACAGCAGATCAAGATAATTCACGGAGATCACATTATTAGTCTTCCAACAAAATTCCTTCAAGTTCCATAAGTTACTACGATGCGAGTCGGGTGATCGAGTCTCCATAACCGAGGAGCAACGACGATTCGAATCGATTATACCCAGGCTGGGATCCCTAATCACACGATATATGTAGAACCAAATCTTGCATATATCAACCTTCACTCAGATCTTCCAAAACCAACCCGGGTCGCGCCACCCGAGAATACTTGCGCCTCAAATCCAGGACCAAGCCCACGAGGGTAACTCGTATTCCCGCCATCTCTCCACTCCCAAAGTGCACGCTTATCCGTTCGATGACGGAATAGCCGGGGTCTTAGGCTTACCATAGTATGTGATTAGTTGCAAGGCTCGAACCACAGGCGGCCCTACAACGATACGGTCCTTAATCGACACAGTCGGAAACACTACATCCCTAACCCAGATGCAAGTTACCCGACCGGTCTCAACTTCATTAAAAGATGTAACAGATCCAGATCAAAGGATTACATCGAGACGTCATTCGATGAAACCCAATATTCTGATCAACGATTTCATTGCGAAGTAAAATTAAACTTACCGACAGGGTAAGCACATCCTTTTGAAAATATTTTCGAAATCCGAACTAAATTAGCAAGACTAAGCATTGTTATGTATTTTTCAATCAAAATGGTTTCAAGGATGATATTAGAATAATCAAGGAAGTTAATGCGTCAAGTAGGTTATCACTCAACTCCTATTACTTAATGCAACAATACATACTCAAGTAATAAAACTTTTGCAAAATCAAGGAATTGGTTGATGGATCCGGGGCTTGCCTTGAAAGTCGGTGTAGACGTTCTTCAACGACGTATCTGGAAGATATGACCAATCATCAACGATGGACTGACTTCCTCAGGAACTAGGGTTGACCCGACAATAATTCCCACAGAAACTAGATCGACTGGACTCTCCTCGACCACGGGGACTACACGGGGTAAATAAAATGCTTCAACATGATGAAATATAAAATATGATGCTCGACAGAAGCATAAAGAAGATTAAAGACAAGCGCAAACAATTAATTAAAGTGCCAAGGTCATTAGGGTTGATGACCTAGGGTCTTCACTCAAATCCAAAGTCAAACAATTAATTAATTAGCTAAGGAAATTAAATCCTAAAACAAAAGTTGTCAAATTGATTTCAAAAATTAATTTTAAGTAGCTTATATTAAAAACAGTGCACCCATAAATTTTCATGATTTTTGGATAAATAAATAAATTACTAAAAATCAAGGAAGACTCATTTTTCAATTAAAAGAGCTAATTTTTGAACATATCAAAATTACTCAAATTTGGCATTTTGAAATTTTCCTAGATAGAGGACATCATAAGGAACACACACAAAAATTTTCAGAATTTTTGGAGCTACACACAATTTACTATAAATTTTGAAAGAATAAAACATTTTCTGCCTAAAAGGAAATGGAAAATAGAATAAGAAAAAGATAAGGCCGACTGGGCCGAAACCGGCCTGGCTCGGCCCAGCACTGTTGGCAGCCCAGCCCAACAGTAACAGGCCGGCCCAACAAGACCTCCCGCTGCGGGCCGACGGCGGCGGCAAGCTCGCCGGCGATATCTCGCCGGCGGCGAGGTTCTGGGTGGCGCGGCTCAGTTCTACGCGATCCTGGCAACACGGCGCACCAGTTGAGCTACCTAACGGGGCGGCCATGGCGGAGCGGCGGTGCGGCGACGCGACGGTGGCGCTCGTCGGAGCTTCTCCGGCAGCTTTAGCGCGTGCGCGGGGTGCTACGCGAGGCAGCGGGTGCAGTGCGCTAGTCAATTGACGCAACGCAAGGCTCTAGCGGCATCGACCTCGGACGCGACGGCGGCGGAAACGGCGAGCCGGCGGCGACGCACGGAGGCCGGGTGCTACGGTGCCCTAGAGGCCAAGCAAGAGACATGGACGGATGCAGGAGCTCACCGCGGGGACGGTGCGCTCGAAGATGAAGCCTTGACGACGAAGAAGACGCGAGCGTGACGGTGACAGAGGCGGCGGCAATGGCGTCGGCGGCGCACTCCGCGGCAAGGGCGGCACTCCGGCGACTTCTGTCTACCAAATAGAAAAAGGAGGAGAGCACCATGAGCAGCGCGTCAAGGAGCACATAACCATGAAAGGAATTGGGAAAAGGAGCTACGGCGAGGAAGAACGACGGTGGCGATCCCCGACGGCTCGGTTCACCGTCCGTGAAGAAGAAGACGGCGGGCGGGGGATTGAGCAGGAAATGGCGAGCTTGGTGGTGCTGGTCGGTTTCGTGAGCTCAAGGCGGAGCTGTGGGGGTGGCTAATGGCGGTGGCACGTGGCCGGGAAGAGCAATGGCGAGCGGTGGCGTCGGGACGAAGCAGAGCGAGGTCCTAGCGGTGGAAGATAAGGGAGAGGAGGAGGGGTCTGGCCGCGGCTTAATGGCGCTGGGACAAGGGAAGGAGACGGCGACACGGGGTGACGAGAAGCCTCCCCTACGGCCGTGCGCTGGCGACCTCGGCGACCGGCCGGCATGGCCGCCATGGCTCAGCGGTGGAAGCTCCAGTGAGGTAACAGGGGCGATGATGATGTCAGCACAGTGACAGAGATTGAAAATTTCAAATTGCTCCAAAATTTTGAACTAAAGTTGAAAAATTCCAAAAAGCAACCCTAGCTAATTTTTCATTCTCTACAACTTTCTCAACTGGCACATTTTCAAATTTTGCAAGAAAATTGAATTTGAATCAAATTTTGAAAAGGGGACAAAAACCCTAGAATGAAATATTTGAAATTACTTTGGATTTTTCTAAATAACTTGAAAAACTCCAAAACTATGGAAAACTCAACTTTTCAAACTGCACATTTTCTCCAAAAGATGTTTTTCCAAAATATGCATAATTTTTGAATTATGGTTTGAAATTGAAAAGGGGACAACTGTCGGAAAACCGTATTTTTAAATTTATTTGAAATTCTTTTTGAAAACTTGAAAAACTTTGTTCACCAACATTGTAGGTCTCATCAAGCCCTACAATATTGCTTTTTGGACCAACCCCAAATTCTTTGTAGATTTTGAACTAGGGAAAAGGGGGTAAAACGGAGTTTGTTGGAAACAGGGTTTTCGAAATGAAATCGCGTTTGATCGAGCCGACACACCTCTAGGCTATCAAAAGCAGTAACAAACATTATCTCAGAGGCACAATCAACCTAGAATATAAATCTTGTTTTAGTGAATGCATATCAGGGTTAACCTAACATGAATGCTTTGCAACTAAATATGATGACATGTCAGGTTTTAGGTAATATAACATCAGAGATGTTACAAACTGCGATGAATCACCTGGAGACATTGAGTCCTAGTGTTGGCTACTATTGAAAGATGTCGTTGCGACAAGCCGAGTTGCCATGGATGGTACTGAAGAAGAAACCCCCATCATGTTAAGAGATGCTACCTTGGGTCTAACGAGCCACCATGGATGTCAGTCTTGAGGTCCATCGAGCTCTCACTCGTCTTTGCGGCGAAAGCCCATACCTAGTGCGTGCCGGCTGTTGTTGCCCGATGACTGGCAACATGTTACAGGGGTGTCCACAACAATGTTTAGTGGGCTTCGGAGTAAGCCAAACTCGATGGTCAGTGAAAGCAAAGACAATGATTTATACTGGTTCAGGAACTGTGAATTACATAATACATTATGACCAGTTGGTGTATTGACTTGCGTTAGATTGTTGTGTATGTCTATGTGTACAAGGGGAGCTCTCTTTATATAGTCCAGAGGGCAGGTACACAAATCTAGTCTTAGTCGGTTATAACAGAAGAGTTCTAATTGTATTACAAAGATTGACTTTCCTAAAATCTGACTAGGTCAGTCCTTCTTGCCATGGAGAATATGCCATCTCCTTGCCAGGTAATCGGCCCTATGGGTAACCCTTGGAATCTTGGCTCGTTAGGTGGTTGCTTTAGAATGTACAACTCCTCCCTCAACATAGCAATAGCTTGATCAGCCACAACTTAGATAGCCATGCCCACTGAGGTCCCTTTAGCCCAAGCAACTCAGTCTGGTTTATCCACCTGCTGAGACTTTGATTTTGTGCATTTTGTCCGAGCAGGGCTCTGCTTTCCCCCCTCTCAGTTTCTTTGGGAATTTCTACAATTCTTTAGAATTGAGCTCCATCATTTCACTCCCAATGGAGTTCTTCTTCTTTCTGTGTTTGTTCATCTCTGTGAGGCTTTCATAGGGATTCCCCCTTCTCTCCTTCTTTTCCGTTACTTCCGCTTGAAATTTGTGAATTCAGCCTTTCCACCTCCTCTGGGTTGTTGTACCTCCAAACCCATCGGGGGAGAAGGACTTTCAGTTCTCTCTTATTGATTCTCTGAAGTCGAGGGACAAGTGGTTCTATGTCCCCAAACCTTCTTTCGACTTTTCTCCTGATTTTTCTTCTCTTCCAATTTCCTCTAAGGTTTGGAGTCAGAAGTTGTCTAATGCTGAATTTGATGTGATCAAGCCTCTTCTTGATCCTATTGATCACGTCAAATAGCTAGGCCTGACTGGCTATGGCCTTGTGGCCGATTTCCTTCGTCGTCGGGTGCAACCTCTTATGCAGAGGAAGCACTTTGGCTTTGAGTACACTGGTCCCCAAGATCCTTCTCGACTTGTTCTTAGGATCGAGTTGTCTAACAAGGAGGTGATGGAGCACCTCCAAAAAATTTTGAAGAATGTGACCTGCGTGCCTCCCCCGGTTGAGGAGTACGATGCTGACCATCCTCCTCCTGCGGTAATGTTGTATTTTGCCTGATCTGAGTTCTTCTTTCTTTTTTCATTGTCTCTTATTCTTCTGAGTTGTTGCTCCTTTTGTTTCTCTGTAGGGTTATGGTCGAGCATTCAAGTTGGGGGTTCGGCCTGTTGCTGAGGGTGCTGCACCTGCTGGTGAAGCTGGTTCTTCTATTGCTGCAACAACCCGGTTCGTTCCTAGTCTTCAAGAGGGTGGGGTTTCTTATGTTGAGTATACTCCTAACCCGGCTATTGTTCGTGCAATCTTGATGGCTAGGAAGTGGCATTCTACAGCCACACCTACTGTGGCGTTGGTCAAGAATCCGTGCACCAAAGGTCATTCTCGCCATCCACAGGTAATATCCTCATAAGTGAGCTTTTTCGGGTTCTTTTCTTGCTTTATATCTTTCTCTTTTGATTTTAACTTTCTGATTTGTTTTTCTTTGCAGATGAACATCCGGTCATCTTAAACGAGGATAAGTCTGAGGAAGAAGAACCTCTAGTTCCTTATCACCCATAAGTTTTTTCGTTCTTTTGACACTTGGTTCTTTGCTTTGTTTTGTTGTTTCTTTCTGTGTTTTTTCCTTGACATTGTTCTCACTTCCTGGTGCTAGCTGTGAGCGTGCTCTGAGTTCTGCTGTCCCGTTGGATCTCCCTCTCATTCCTATGGGGGCAGCTAGCTTGGATTTATATTCTTTGCCTCTTCCTACTTACACTCGGTGTACTCGACCTGGTAGTTTCAAGAAATCTGCGAGGTAAGTCTTCTCACCGAATCTGGATATGAAGAGGTTGAAGAGTTGATTGCTCAAGCCAACCTAATACAGAGTGGAGCTGGTCGTGATCTTATTTAGGCAATGAAGTCAGTGTAGGAACTTCAGCCGAAGTTGGAGGCTTCCCAGAATCAATTTTGAGTTATTTATGAAACCCTTACTTCTATGTTCTCTTCAATTCGTCAGGACGGGGATGATGACATGAGCCTCGGAGACTTTATTCTGTTCATCCCCTCCAGGTTCCATAAGTTCCCCAAGGATAGTTTTCGCACTTGTGTGGGAAATATCCTTGGGCATATTCGGGTTCTTGTTCCTCAGGCGCCCCTGGAGCGCCTCGCAGAAGAGACCACGCCTGCTGACTTCATCGATCGGGTCGAGGCCGCTCCTGTAGAATTAGCTGATCTGACTAAGACCGTCGTCGGTCAACTTAACATAGGTGCTCCTCCCCCAGCTCCTGCTCCTTGAGAAACTTTGTATTCTTAATGTAGTTGAAGACTTCTTTTGTAAGAATGATGGTTTCTTGTATATGTACATGGTTGTTTTCCTTCTTTCATCTCTTGTGAATTTATGCAGGCTTTGACCTGTCTTCCTTTTCTTTTTCTAAAGAATTGTTCTTCCTTATATATCTGTTGCAAGCTTTGTCTTGCTCTGTTCTGATATAGACTTTGTTTGTGTGGTCTTCTAGGGGTTGATTTTCTTCAAGCCTTGTAGACGCTTTTTGGTGGTTATTATTGCCCTTCCATGTGACTATCTTGTAGCCCAACTGTGTCGGTAGTTGTTGTACTCGAAAGTGTTCATGATTAGTGGCCAGTTGTGCCATTGCATGTTGATCGTGTCAATTCTTGGCAAAGTTGCTGGGTTGTCTTCATGGGGCTATCTTGTTCTTCTGAGGTTCCTGACCATCTCTGGTCTAGGTTTGGCCTTTTTTCATGCTGAGTTGTCGGTTGGTCCATGTTTTGATCGAGCGACTTGTTGCCCTTTTCAAACCATTGCTGGTTCTGGGGGCTCTTGACCATTTCTGGGCCAAGTCCGGCCATTTCTAGTGGGGGTTGTTTGCCAATCGTGCCATCTTATAACCGAGGGCTTGCCCATTTCAAGCCATTTTAGGGTCTGGGGCTCTTGACCATTTCCAAGCCAAGTTTGACCACTGCTTGAGTCAAGTTTGCCAATTGTGCCATCTTGTGGCCGAGGGCTCGCCAGTTTCAAGCCGTTATTTAGGCTCTGGGGCTCTTGACCATTTTTGGGCCAAGTATGACTGTTTTTGGGCCGCATTGTTTGCTAGTCGTGCCATCTTGTGGCCGAGGGCTCGCCCATTTTAGGCCTTTTTAGGCTCTAGGGCTCTTGACCATTTTTGGACCAAGTTCGATCGCTCCTTAAGTTGAGTTTGCCAATCATACCATCTTCTGGTTGAGAGCTCGCCCATTATAAGCCATACCTTAGGCTTCTGCTGATCTGGGTCCTTAGGCCCCAGACTACCTTAGGTAGTTCATCTGTCTATTTTCGTCCATAATCTTTCAAGTCTTCATATAGTCTCGGCTTTAGGCCTTGCAAGATTAGGTCGTTTGCTCTCTCGACATGTCCATTGGCTTTTGGGTGTGCTACTGATGCAAAGTCCATTTTGATTCCACAATATCTTGCCAAGTATTGGAATTCTCTTGCTGTGAAAGGTGATCCAAGATCTGTGATTATTCTGTTTGGCATACCGAATCTGTGCATGATGTCTTGTATGAACTCTACTACTTTTTCTACGCTGCATTTGACCAAGGGTTTATACTCAATCCACTTGGTAAATTTGTCGATTGCCACAATTATGCAATCGTACCCTCCTTTGGCCTTCTTGAGTGGGCCAACTTGATCGAATCCCCAGCATAAAAATGGCCAAGCTAGTGGTATGTATTTTGGGTTGTGAGCCAAGACATGAGCTTGTCTTGCAAACATCTGACAGTTCTTGCAAGTTTTGACTAATTATTCTACGTCTCTGAGTGCTGTTGGCCAGTAGAACCTGCGTCTGAAGGCTTTTCCAACCAAGGTGCTAAAGGCTACATGGTTCCCATAGCATCTTGAGTGGATTTCATCGAGGATTTCTATTCCCTTCTCTGTAGGAACACATTTGAGTAATACTCCTGATGATGCTGCTCTTTTGTACTTGCCTACTAGGACATAGTTCTTGCTTCTTTGAACAACTCGGGTTGCTTCTATTTTGTCTTCGGGTAGTTTCTTTTCTTTGATGTAATCAATGAACACCTGCATCCAGGTTGTTTGTATCACCATGATTTGTCTTGTTGGGTCTAGGTTCTCTTGCTGATCGATGTCCATTGGGTCGTTGACTTCTTTGATTTTGACTATTCCTAGTTGTTTTATGGAAGGTGATATGAGTTCTTCCACGAATATCCCCGGTGAGACCTTTGCCCTATCTGACCCTTGTTTTCCCAGGACGTCTACTACGACATTTGTGTCTCTCATTACGTGATGTATCTTGGGTCCTTAGAATTTTTTTCTCCAGTTTTCTAACTTCTACACAGTACACATCCATGTTCTCCTTGGTGCAATCCCACTCTTTGTTGACTTCATTGACTATGACTGTTGAATCTCCATAGACAAGCAATCTTTTGATTCCGAGGGTGTTAGCCATCATTAGTCCATGTATTAATGCTTCATATTCTATTTCATTGTTTGTGGCTTGCCATAGGATCTGCACTACATATTTATGTTGTCT